>JBAMBO010004190.1:0-263847 GCA_037044535.1 Lordiphosa magnipectinata | reverse complement strand
TCGGTTTTTATCTAAAAACAGAGCAAAAATGTTACGCATCTGAACGATGAGCAAAGCCAGCGGCAGCCGACCAACAAAAACAGCAGCGCCAGCGCCGGCAGGAGGAGGAGCCCCGCTCAGGGGTACTCATGTTTCAAATTCGATTTTTTGAAAACGATGTGCGAGCTAAACGCAAACAAGGAAAGGCAAGCAGGCAGGCAAATAAATAAACAAGCAAATACATTGAATGCGTTTATACTGTTTGGCAATATATGTATGTATGTCCTATATATGTGCGCCGTCTGTTTGTATACGAATGTGAGCATAGCATATCTATGCTTTGGACATGGCTCGTATACGTATCCATGTCCCCTGGTTGGCAATAAATGCAACGCAACTTTGGCCCTGGCACATTTGATGCCAAAATGCCGATGCGATGCCCCTGTCCAAAAATGAGGCACAAACATGCGCATGAATTTTGCAACCAACGGCAGGAACAAGTTGTCCCCTTGGCCCAGGAAATGTGAACTGCGAACAGCGAACTGCAGCGCAAATAAATGAGCCAGCAGTTGTCCAGAGTTTGGGCCAATTGTAATTTTATATTTTTGTCGAGGCTTATTAGAAATTCTATCTGGAACATGTGTATTCGCAGCTCCAACTGGCTGGCAGCTGGTGGCTGCCAAATAAAAACTCCGACTAATTGCAATAGTTAAGTGTGGCTTTCACACCCCTGCGGCTAGCAGACACTCGCCCAGATTTACATAAACATGCAACGTGTCTAAAACCCGAAGCTAAAAACTTGAGGAGGTAGACCAGACCAAACTTCCGGCTGAGCCAGCGCCAAAACTAATACGATCCGAGATTCAATTAACAGTAGATAAGAACACGAAAAGGGCGTGACCCACGGGCTACCAAAAATGTCTAAGAACGAAAGAAGACTTCAAGACTGGAGCACACACTCAAATACTACCTACCGCATCCAGGCAGGGCCACCAAAAATGGACAAATGTCCACCAAGTAGACGGCGGTCTCTCGCAAGTGGCGTTCTGTCAAATATTTTCCAACAGTTTGCACCCGACGTCGCATCGTCTTCACGACTTTTATTTAATGAATTTCGCAAATTTCTTTCAAGCAGCATCTCACGCATGCGAACGACGCCAAACTGCAGCTTCAACTGCCCAGATACACAATGTGCAAATAATTGTCTCAATTCCAAGGATGCCATTTGACGACCAGAAAGCCACCTGCAAGAAGGAGAGAGAGAGAGAGAGAGAGGTAGAGAGATTATCGAAGGTAAATGAAATGATGAGGCGCCTTTTTGTTGATATTAATTGATTTTACTTCTTACTTCACAGACATTTTTAAGAACAAATTCATATAAATGCATAAAAATTTTGTTGTTTTAATAAGTTTCAAAATCTAAACCAGTTTAGATAATAAGATGCCGTCAACTCAAAACAACTATTTCGAACAAATGTTTGGAGAGATTTTCAAATAAGGGAAAGTTCATCTCCATTGGTGAAAATTGTTTCATGAAGTAAGAAAATAGGCTGCAAGCCTGTTCGGAACCGCTTCGTCTTGGACCTTCCTAACCTAAACCCAAACCTGACCTCCTCTGTTTGAAACAAGAAAGAAAGTCGGTCAAGCCCGACTATAACACACTTTGTACCTATACCCTCGCATTTGCTCACGAGTCAACAGACGCAATCTAAGTGAAAGAGAGAGAAACTTAGAGAGCGCACCGCTTTGTCCGTTCCTCTCTTGAACGGAATATTGTGGTTTTGGGTGGGTGAGGGGTGTTAACTGTTCGTTTTTTGCTCATAACTTGAGTATCGTTCATCCGATCTTTAGCATTCCTTCAGCAAATCGATAAATAATTTTGATTACTAGATATCTCTAGAAGGAACAAACCATCTATCATCAAAACTGTAGGAGATATGATCTTTTTTCCAGATTGCGGAGGCGGGAGGGGGCATGGCAAAAATTGAAAATAAACTTGATCTGCCTGCAAGTATAAGAAATATATGTCCCATGCATGTCAAACCTCTATCTCTTACCATCTCTGAGATGACGGGCAGGCAGACATGGCTATATCGACTCGGCTGTTAATGCTGATCAAGAATATATATACTTTATAGGGTCGGAAATGATTCCTTCTCCCTGTTACATACTTTTGCACAAACTTAAAATACTCTATGTACTATTGGTACAGAGTATAAAAATAAATATTTGGCTTTACACAGCCCAACGGGCCACAACAAGCCGAGCTTCTCTCAATCTCTTGGCGTGTGCGCTTATAATTTTCGCACAAGGGAAGGGACCTACTATAGTTTAACGCCGAATCCGAAGGGAAAAGTTTGAGAAGCTTTTTCATGGCTAGTTACTTCACAGCTGGTGTCAATAGGGGTCGATGTTTGACTGTGATGCGAGCAAGACGTGTTGCGGAGAGCAGAAGCTTTGATAACCTGTGCGTGTACTAAACTCACCTACAAAGTCATTTCGATTCTTTCTAGACTGAATCAATGAAATCGAAACATAAATCATCATTGAGGGCTTCCCTCCACCAACAAACGAGCATCATGCTCAAGACATATATGTTAAACCAATTGACAATTCCAAAAATCAACAAACAAACAGTGAAGTAAAAAGAAAACGAAAAAACATGATTATTTTAGACTCTCCAATGTCTAAAGCTCTAAGAAACAACTATTATGCTCTTCTTGACGACAAAGAGCTGGAGTGTGATAACGAAATACTAAAAAATACTAAAAAGCTTCGAGCAATATGTGCATAATAAAAAGAACACAACAAACATAAGCGAAAGTGTAAAAGCAAAGTGTACATAATGAGAGCAAACAAACGCAGTTTGCAGATGATCATGACATTTACATTAAAATAAAAGCTTTTCTTGAAAAAACTAAAGTAAATTTCTACACCTATACTCCAAAACACCTAAAAAACAAATCATATCTACTAAAAGGTCTCAACGCCAATACCAATACAGAAATTATTCTTGAGGAGCTGTCTAAGTACAATGGCGAAGAACTACAATTTATTAAAGTCACAAAATTTACAACTAAAGCTTCAGTGCAACAAACAAAGCCCCTTCCAATGTTTTTGGTCCAGTTGACTGCAAATAGTAACATTGGCGCCCTAAAAAAAATTAAAAACCTACTCTTCCGTTGCATTCAATGGGAAGCCCTTCGACGACCCGAGATACCCCAATGCAGAAATTGTCAGGCCTTCTTCCATAGCGCTGCAAACTGCTACCTTTCCCCAAAATGCGTCAAATGCGGATCCAACCATCCCTCCAAGGAGTGCACAACAATTGACGAAAATGAAGAGAATAAGGATAAACTTTTCTGCGCTCTGTGCAACAAGGCAGGACATCCAGCATCCTATGAAGGATGTGAGAAATACAGAAGACTACAAGAGAGGATTAGAGCTAAGAGATCCTCAAACATCCAATATCGAATATTGATAAGACCTAGCCAAGTAAACAATAATATAAGTTTTGCAAATGTAGTTAGAGGAAATTCAATCTATGATCAGGCAGTATCGCAACCAAGTCCATCCAATTTATCAAATACAACTGAAGCACTCTTTCTAAGTCTTCAAAACATTATTCAAAACCTAACCCATGAAGTTAAGACACTTAAAGAACAACTTAATGCACAAGCTGCCAGAATCGATAAATTTGTCACACTGTTAGATTAATTATGACCTCAAACAGAAACAACACTCATCAAATAATATCTAAAAAACTCAAAATTATTCCTATCAATTTCAACTCTCTGATAAAAATAAGCAGGAGAGTAGATTTACAAAATTATAGAAGATGCACATGTACCAGAAGACCTTGTGGAAGAAGAAAATACTTCTAACAACCTGATAGTTACAGACCAAGAGAATATTCTCAATATATATTTCCGCAAGCTTGTCTTTGCAAGCGCGTAGTTCTAGTTGTATTCGTCGCATCGGTTCACGCTAGAGCATTTTGGAAAGCTCTTTTCACGCGCTAACACGTGTTTGATTTATTGTTGTTTGTTTTTAGTCGTTCGTGAGTTATAGCGTCGGAAACATGGAGCAAAATAAAGAGAAAATACGGCATATTTTACAGTACTACTACGATAAAGGCAAAACTGCATCTCATGCTGCCAATAAAATTTGTGCAGTTTATGGACCCGATACAGTTTCCATTTCCACCGCACAACGATGGTTTCAACGTTTTCGTTCTTGTGCAGAGGTGATCGAAGATACGCCACGGTCCGGAAGGCCTGTCGTCGAAAATTGCGATAAAATCGCTGAATTAACAGAAAGAGACCGGTATAGTAGCAGCCGTAGCATCGGCCAAGAGCTGGGCATGAGTCATCAAACCGTTATAAACCATTTGAAGAAGCTTGGATTCAAAAAGAAGCTCGATGTATGGGTGCCACACGACTTGACGCAAAAAAAACATTTTTGCCCGTATGGATGCATGCGAATCGCTTCTGAATCGCAACAAAATCGACCCGTTTTTGAAGCGGATGGTGACTGGCGATTAAAAGTGGGTCACTTACGACAACGTGAAGCGCAAACGGTCGTGGTCGAAAAGCGGTGAAGCTGCCCAGACGGTGGCCAAGCCTGGATTGACGGCCAGGAAGGTTCTTCTGTGTGTTTGGTGGGATTGGCAGGAAATCATCCACTATGAGCTGCTCCCCTATGGCCAAACGCTCAATTCGGACCTGTACTGCCAACAACTGGACCGCTTGAATGCAGCACTCATGCAGAAGAGGCCATCTTTGATCAACAGAGGCCGAATTGTCTTCCATCAGGACAACGCCAGGCCACACACATCTTTGGTGACGCGCCAGAAGCTCCGGGAGCTCGGATGGGAGGTTCTTTTGCATCCACCGTATAGTCCGGATCTCGCACCAAGTGATTACCACCTATTTCTGTCCATGGCGAACGAGCTTGGTATTCGGAAGTTGGCCACAAGAGAGTCCTGTGAAAATTGGCTCTCCGAGTTTTTTGCCAATAGGGAAGCGAGCTTCTATAAGAGGGGCATTATGAAGTTGGCATCTCGTTGGGAACTCGTCATCGAACAAAACGGCGCATATTTGACTTAAATCGCATTATTATAACCAATTTTATGAACAATTGAAAATTCAATAAAAATACCGCAAGACTTTTTTGACAACCTTATATATAGTATTCTTTTTAGAGAAAAAATGAAGATTACAATTTTGTCCAAACGAAAGGATACAAAAAATTCTCTATATATTGCCGTTCGGATTTGGCGTTAAACTGTAGGTCCCTTTCTCTTGTGCGAAAAATTTATAAGCACACACGCCAAGAGATTGAGAGATGCTTGGCCCTGGCCCTCCTGGAGGTGCTGTTTGAGCCAATTTTACTTTTACTTTACAAACTAAGAATATTTGTTTGTATATATGTATATAGGCTAATCCTGTCGCCACCAAAATTTCTTGGACTTAATTGTTTCTAAAGCTGTAACGTTTTTGGAAGATATGCTTGTGTCGAATCTGAATTCGTTTTGTTCTGGTGTAGAAGATTTAATAGTTTTGTCTGTAGCCCTGCGATATCTATGGTATTTTCATTTTGCACCATATGATGCTTATCCAGATAAGTAAAGGCCTCTGGTGGGATGAATCCTAGTTCCAGTGTCCTTATTGACGTTAAGGTTGTTAACTTCGCAATCTAAACATTTTTGAATGTGGCTCCTTATAAGGTTGATCAAATAGTTGTCGATCCTGTAAACGTTAGCTGTGTTATACAAATAACTGTTTGGGTAGAACTTCGTATAATCGCTTTATGGGCTTCTGTAGAGCGATGTTCAGGCTCTGAGGCATTTACGTTCAAAGATTCGTATCCTTTCCATATATGATGGCGAAATGTTAAACCATTTAGGCGCTGCATACGTGATTATAGGCCTTATTAAGCACTGATACATTATTATTTTAACTCGAGCCTATATGTGCTGTGTGAGTAGCATAGATTTCTATATATGTGAAATGCTTTAGTTGGTCGTTCCAATTGTTTTTTGATGTGGTTGTTGAAATACAAATATTTGTCCAAATGAACTTCCAGGTATTTAACTGTATTATAGTTTGTTATTAATACGTCGCTTGTGTTTGATTTAATGCCAAACTTTTTCCAGTTTTTCCTTAAGTCTTGATTACACTTTTTAACTGGTGATCTGAAAAGAATGGTCTCACATTTTTCTGTATTAATTTTTAGGTGCCAGTTGACTGTGTATCTTTCGATACAATTATAGGTTTTTTGTAGATTCAAGTTGTTGTCTGCGTGGTATATGACGATATCGTCAGCAAATGATATTATGTTGTCCATTTTACTTATTAAGTTCAGTATAAATATGTTGAATAGTATTGGTGAGTTCACCGTTCCTTGTTGCAGTCCATTTTCCATTTTAAAGTTTTGAGAACTATTTTTTTTTGCGGTTAGAGATAACGAATTCTTACCAAATTATAGTTAAGAATGTAAGCAGTAGGCACTTTGCCGCTCAGCCAGCAACAAGGGACGTGGTATTCCCAACACATTTATCACATGCTGCGCGCACAGAACCTACTACTCCAGTGGAGTTAAGCAGAATCGTAATACACAACGCAACATACACATATTTGTACTAAAAAAATATAAATATTTGGCTTTACACAGCCCAAAAGGACCACAACAAGCCTAGCTTCTCTCAATCTCTTGGCGTGTGTGCTTATAATTTATGCACAAGGGAAGGGACCTACTATAGTTTAACGCTTTTTCATGGCTAGTTACTTCACAGCTGGCGTCAATAGCTGGTGAAGATGACCGAATGTGTTATAGTTTATTCTAAAGAATGAAAAAATCATTTTGTTAGATGTTTCGAGGTTACCCGCTGCACCACATCCGGCCACAAACAGTTTATACTGCTTTTCCCAAATACAGTTTTATCATAAAAAAGAGATTCTCGCCTTTCATCATGCCAGGCTTTAAAGATTTTTATTTAGATGCAATCATCGTTGAAATCATCATGAAACCACGTTTAGAAGCAACGGATTCCGTTTGCTTGTGGTAAAAAAAAATGACTTAAAGAGGCCAAGCCTATTCAAGGTATTCAAAATGATCGTTGCTTCATCTCCTTTTTCGGGAGAGCTATTTAAGTATAGATTTTCATGCAGGAAAATATATGGTAAGGCCTCCTTTATATTGTTTTCAATATGTAATTTGCTTTGACCTAAGCTCCAGGATAAATACCACTTAGTACATTGATGTGCTGTAGAGATCATCGAGTCAATGTCTGGGTGATTTACAAAAACTATTGTGTTAATGGGGCAAGGGCTGTGGGGAACATTGTGCCATTAAGACACTGTTTAATTTAAGACAATTTACTTTTAAATTCGGAGCTGCCTTCTTCAATTTACCCTCTCCAAGGATCTAACAAATGGTCCAAATTTTAAAAACAAGTCTCTCACATTTCTATTATAAATTTCCGAAATAAATTTTTGGATTTGCCCAGCATAACAAGTGACTGGAGGCCCAGAGTTGAGTGTGGTTATTCATAAGCGTGGCGCAGTTGTGATTAATATGCCCAGGAATGCAGTTCATTGTGGCGCGTCGACAAGGCGTGGCAGTAGGAGACACACACACACACACACACATGTGAAACCAGAACCTCAGACCTCAGCCAAGTAAAATTTGTGTGCATTTTATTTTTCATTTTTTACCCTGGCTGTTTTAGCTCAGTTATAAATTACATTGGCCATAGGCATCGTCATCTATTCGGCGTGTGTGTGTGTGTTGCATAATCTTCGTGCTGAAATCTTTTTGGCATCCCACTTGAGAGCATATGCAGAAGGCGAGAGATGAACGTCTAGAACAATAGCGAGGGCCAGCACAATGGACATGGAGCTGTAGCTGTAGCTAGCTGACCGCCACTCTCATAATAGAGTCATAAAATTTTAGTGCAATCCCCCGCCCCGTCCGCTACAACTCCTCAACCCCCTGTGGCGCCACAACAAAACCGTTTCGCTTTGT
The DNA here is from genome assembly GCA_037044535.1 of Lordiphosa magnipectinata. Classification (NCBI taxonomy): domain Eukaryota; kingdom Metazoa; phylum Arthropoda; class Insecta; order Diptera; family Drosophilidae; genus Lordiphosa; species Lordiphosa magnipectinata. The sequence continues at coordinate 255,840 of JBAMBO010004190.1, read as the reverse complement.
TGGCCATTGTGCCGGCCAATTTAGTTGGACCCATAGAAATATATAATTGTGATTAATTATACAACATAAAAATGTTTTAGATTCAACATTTTGATGCATTTATTAACCGAAAAATCACTTGAAATAAGCGGCTTTTTAGAAGATGGCCTGGAGAGTGCATGCCTAGTTCTGGATTGGAACTCACTGATCTATTATCAGTTGTAATAAAAGTTGGCCTCCCAGATTTACTCAGCTGACGAGCAGTTGAAGGGGTGTAATGTATGGTAAATACTAAAATTTAAGTGCTTGAGAATGGGTAATCATGGGTTTTTTTTTGAATAAATATTTAGTAATTGGCAAAATTAGAATTATTAAATTTGAAAGAATGAAGCGTCTTCTTAAAAGGGGAATGGTAAATACAGTACTCAGTCAAGTACGGTAAGTGCTATGTGAAGGAGCGACCGAAAGAGCTATGTAAGGAATGCTTTTTAAGTTAAGTACCAACCAATTTAATTACGTACTCTGTGGTAGTTCAGCTAGTTTAAACCACATTACCGTGACTGACGAATCATTAAGAGGACCATACAGATACTTTTTTTACTGAAGCGCGTTCAAATAGCTTGGAGAACCAATGGTAATATAGACAACATCATAAAGAATGTTTCTTACCACATTTTCCGTGACTTAGGAATCAGTAAATTGCGAATAAGTACCAAATAGGACCTAGTAAATCGCGAATAGGTACCAAATAGGACCTAAGCTAGTGATAATCAGGGCTGTAAGCCAAACAAATTTGTTCAAAAAGCAATATTATACCTGCTTTTCATTGCTTTTTGCTGTTTCCAACTGATCTAAGCAATGATTGTAAGGAGAGGCAGTTGGCAATCATACATTCTTCAGCGAAAAGCCTACTGAAGATTCATTCGTGAGAATGTTGAGCTCTTTTTGGTGTACAATGCATAAATTGTTTACAGTTGTAAACAAAGGCAACTTTTTCGGACCTAGAGCCAGCTAAGATCACTAATTATCAATTTTCCGATATGAAAATATATCAAATTGATATATCAACATATCATAACAACATAACATATCGTTATTACATTTTTAATATCATTCTGAAACTATTAAGGGTCAATTTAAGTAAATGATGTTAATTAGGATCAAATGAAATGAACAAATTGATATTTTTTAAAAGTTTATTTTAATCGGGTGAATTTTAACATGATTTTTGTGACGCGTCACAAAATACAAAATGGTACAAATATAAATAAAGAATCCCGCCGTTAAAATTCAAGCTGGTAACGGACATTGTTATTTGAAGTAAGGCGCCTAATTCGAAAATATCGAGAAAGTATTGAGCAAAATGAGCAAACGTGTTAGGATATTTCTCGGCATGGCGTGAGCCCAAAGACAGAGCGAGCGCTATATAAGACGAACTTAAGCTCCAGAGAGATCACTTCTCGATCAGAGCTCAAAGCGTGCAGGTAAGCCATTCAACATCGTAGTACTATAGATCCGCCTGGAGTGCGACTTGCATCCAATTTCGTGGCTCAGAGTGCGCCCTGCATCTGTCCATACCCCTCACCTCTCCCCAGAACACCCTCATCCGCGCCGGGAATACGCCTAATACCCAATCTCGGGGCTCAGAGTACGCCCGCATCGGTGTATACCATTACTCGGTTCCCGGAATATCGTAATTCTCGCGTGGAGAATACCCCATCTACCGCCTCTAGATCATCATCGGTGCCATCGGAAGCCCGCCAACCAACACCACGAGGATCCCACAGGGTACCAAGCCCCTGGAAAAACGGCTCATCGACGGCGGCGATCGTCACGAAGACCAACGAACGCCGAAACCCCTCTCTTACAGGCAGTCCCTTCGAGGACAGCACGAGAGCCCCCACGGATCCCCACCGCTCCGAGGAACCAGTAATATAAGTTAGAGCTAAGTCAAGAAAAGATTAAACACCCCTGAATAAAGAAATACATTGAAGATTCGATCGATCCGCCACTCGTGTTCTTTTTGGGAGGACTCAAGGGCAATTCGTGTACAGCAACCATCGACTACAAAACAAAGAAAAGAAATTTCTGTGATCCCTGCCCCCTTTTTTCCTGTGTGCTTCTTATCTTTAATGTGACGCCAAGTATTAGCTATATCCCCACATGATGGAAGAGTGTGAACATCATCATGCCATACAAATCTGGTGGGCCTCCTGAACCATAAGCCTCTTACCAAGTTTTGGCAAGCTGCTGGAGAAAAACACTAACAACTCCAGATGGAAAAAAATATTCCAAAATTCCAGTTCGGCTACCGGCTAAGACATGACACACCCGAGCAACTTCGCAGAGTGGTCAACTTCGTCCTGGAAGGGTTCGACGACAAGTAATACGTTGTGGCAGCGTACTTGGATATCCAACAGGCGTTTGACCTTTCTTTGATCAGACTAAATATTTCTGATGGTGGAAAAGCCACTGAAAGGTGGTAGGTTTAAATTCTTAATATTTATGAGATGTCTAACGATTCTTTATCAATGCCATCGAAGGCTCAAATGCTACTTTCCTGCAGATTTTAAATCTCAATATTGACCAGATATTAAAAAATTCTCTAGGCAGTGGGTCAGATCTTGGATCAGTGTCAGTTGAACTATTGTTCATTTTTAAAATATATTTAATTTTTACCCACTAAAATATTAACAATAAAAATATGCAAAAAATATATAAATATATGCAAAATGAGTAAAATATGTAAAATATATAAGAATTTCGAAATTTGCTAAAATTCTCATTTGAATTTAGATTATTAAAAGAAATAGATAGATGGCAAATATAGACAGTTAAATAGAAGTTGTAGACCGAATGATCAAAAAATCGCGAAAGTTGAATATTATTCATATAAGCTTATAATGGTCCAAAAATCGCGAAATTTGCCAAATTTTCATTTAATTATTAATGAAAACGCAGACGTTGATAAATAAGAGTTTTAGATTGAACAGCCCAAAATATATTGCGAAACTTGTAAACTACAGGCCAAAATTGAAGGTGTAGATCAAATTTTAAAAAAAATCGCGTAATTGGCAAAATAGACCAAAGATTATTATGAATATTTGATAAACGGCGAGATTACACGGGTGAATAAAGGAGGTGTGGAATATGCAATTTATACAATATTTTTTTTGGCGGACCTAGATCATTTTTCAATAAATTAAAGATGTGTGCAATCAGAATTTAAGTCGGACATGCGGTTTTAAATATGCCAAAACCGCTGTCTACTCATGTATCAGACAGTTTGTATGGAGTCAAAAATACATTTGGATACATTTTCTGTTTTGGTTTTACTGTGGGCCGATTTCTCATATTCTTAATAGAGATATATGTCACATATACTTACAAATTACAGATCAAAATTTTAGCAGCTGCAAAAACAAGCCGATATCTAGATTAACAGAAATCGTTCCTATTAAGTATTTCGCAAAGAAAGGTTTTGAATAAAATGCATTATGGATTAGGTTGTTCGAACTTTTTCATTGTGTTCACTTGTTATATTTATTATAACCATTTTAACATTTTTCATTTGAAGTTTTTAAATATAAACATTTATTCATTGAAGTTAAAAACAATTTTTGTAGGTTCAGGAGAGCTTGCTTCTTCAAGCCTAAGATTATATATATACCCGTGCAGCTTTTAAACTCAAAGAGTAGATTGAAACAGGCAGATGGGCAGGCTGACGGGTGGATAGATAAATTATCAGGAATGTGGTCGAAGATACTCCCTTCTGAGCGTTACAAACATATGGCCAAAATGATCATACCATCTTTAAAGGTATAAAAACAGATAAATATTCAGAGCAGTCAATGGCGGCATCGCAGACGGAATGCGTCTGAAAAATATTTATATTATATTAAAACTCCATTAATTAAACTAATTAAAAAAGCACATACTATTACATATTATTGTGCAAAAATGCTAGAGCATTTACATTTTCCGGTAGTAACAAGCTTCTTCTTTCTTCTACGATTTGCGCAGCCAAAGAAAACAGACTCTCCGAAGGAACTGATGTTGCCACAAATTGTGGCCTACAATGCAAAGTCTCTTCTGCATGTTTAACGAGAGCGTAAGTTAAAGTCGGCTCTAACCGACTTCGATATACCCGTTACTCATGGAAACAAATGTTTAATAGCCTTACTGTATGCCTGAGGTGGGTCAGCCGAAAAGTATGCAGCATTTTTTAACTCGTCTCTCTCTCTCTCTCTCTCTCTCTCTCACTAAGATTGCTGCTGAACGCAATGCTTAGGTTATGAGTGGGGTGGGTGGTGGGTGTTAACTGATCGTTTTTTGCTCATAACTTGAGTATCGTTCATCCGATCTTTATCATTCCTTCAGCAAATCGATAAATAATTTTAAGAACTAGATATCTCTAGAAAGTACGAACCATCTATCATCAAAACTGTAGGAGATATGACGTTTTTTCCAAATTGCGGGGGCGTGAGGGGGCGTGCCAAAAATTGAAAATAAACTTGATCTGCGTGCAGACAATAGGAGTCTACATTTCAAATTTGGTTGCTCTAGCTCTTCTAGTCTCTGAGATCTAGGTGTTCATACAGACGGACGGACGGACGGACAGACGGACAGACGGACAGACGGACAGACGGACATGGCTATATCGACTCGGCTGTTGATGCTGATCAAGAATATATCTACTTTATATGGTCGGAAATGATTCCTTCTGCCTGTTACATACATTTGCACGACTTTAGTAGACCCTTTTACTCTACGAGTAACGGGTATAAAAAGAGCTGAGGGAAAATCGACTTTCTCTCTTTCCACCATTGAAGTGGATCTGCAGATCTTCAACCCATCATTAATGGTGATCATTCGAAGATCTCGCTTAATCACAAGAACGTGCTGATTGAGTAAACAGTCACAGATCTAACCAAGGCCATGGTGGTACTGGATAGCATTGACTGTTTCATCGCCGAGCATTGTGCCGAGAAGTTAAGTGTTGATCCTTATTATGTGGTCCAACAAGACGGTAGCATCGTCTCTTATCCAGAACTAGCCGTCCGGGAGGGAAAAATTTCGGTGAAGCCTGCCAACGCGTATATGGGCATAAATGAGCCTAGAGGCACAGGTAAAAGGAAACGCCTTGATTCTATGAAGACAAAGCTATCGATTTTGGCTATAGCAACATTAAGAAATTCCTGCCAGCATTTATGCAGATAGCAAAATAGTTTCCTCTCAACACACTGACCGAGCAACAGCGAGAGCAAGTGTCCAGGCCGGATTCATTGAAGCCCTGACTTAACGCACACGCAAACTCAACAAATCCATCGAAACCATGCCGGCTGTGTCTCATGTATTAAACAGTGTGTATGCAGCCTTAAAATTGGCTTTAATAGTTAAAATAATGAACTATAGTGCAAAAATGAACTATAGTTCAAATAAACTATAGTTCATGAAAAATGAACTAATGAACTAGGTCATTAAAATTTCCAACTCTATAGTGGTCCAGGAAGGCATGAAAATAGACTTGTAATCAAGGATTTTGGATCGCAACGAAAGTCCGCTACCAGGCTTGAGAAGCCAATCGAGAAATTCTTAATGAGAGTTTTCAAAATTCAACTTCAAATGACTCAACGTCTGATGGCGAAGAAGAGAAGTTTATGAAAGCAAAAGACAACAATAAACAAATGTATAGATTCCTTCGAAATTTTTCCACGGGAACATACATCGACAAATGTTTTAAAATTTTGGGAAAGGTCAAAAAACAAGGACTTGGAAAATATTGCCTTAACTATACTGGCTGTTCCAGCAACTTAGGTATCAGTTGAACGAGCCTTTTCAGCATTTAAGTCTGATCTTTCTTATCTAAGAGCTAGTATAGATGAACATCTCCTAGAAGATATCACTTTTATTAACTTAAACTAAGCTGTAATCAAAAGTAGTAAGTGTCAGCTTATGAATTTGATAATTAGAATTACATTTGTAGTAGTAGTAGTTGTCTTTATTCATCGCTATTTTCTTAAAGGTGCGTACATATAACAAAATTTTAGACATTTTTAATTAACTTTAGTGGCTTGATGTATAAACCGTCAGCCACATCTACTTTTCTTCTCTATGCTGGTACTACACACGGCTGCCAAGATCGTCTCAAGATACCGCATCTTTCCCAGCACAAAGAAGTTTGGAAGATCATCAGTTTTATCTAACATATAATATTACATAAACGTTGTTTTTAACATATATTGATTTGATAATTTAAATACAAAAAATATGAAGATTAACATAAAGTGAAACTAAAATTTTTCGATTAAGCTTTTTCTATAGACTATTGCTTGCTCTATGTAATTTGCAAGTTTTGACCAATTTTCATTATCACTCCCATTTAAAACATCCACAATCTCTACCTCAGTTAAATATGTCTTTTTGAAATATCTCCATCTAAATTCCCGCAGCACTGGACATCTTCCAATAAAATGTTGCATCGTTTCATCCTCATTGAGATTACATAGGTTGCATTGTCTTGACCGGGTATTATTAAAAGAGTTTCCCTTTAACCATAGAAGGCTTCCGCGAGCCTTTATAATCCAGGATATTTTCTTCTGTGGGAAGTTTTCACAGCAAAATTCAGATCCCTTGTTATAGTCAAGGTATTTGTAAATCCTAGTTTCGCTGGCTCGTGATTTGACCTCTCAAGTTTCATTTGAGTATATTGCACCATTCCGTTTGATTTACTTCATCATGTAGTTGGATATCCGAAGCTCGAAGGTACATAGCTAGGTCGTCGTACCAATCAATTTTCTCTCTTCTGATTACATTTGACAGAATGTGCGGTAGTCGGGTGGGTTCATATTCAAATAGAGTTTTGGTAATGTATCTAAGGTGCAAATTATTTGTATAGTGGAACGCCTCTTCTACTCCAGTTTCAAGGTTCAGCACATAGTTCGGGGTATTCGCAGGTAACCTCAGTATTTTCTTTATAAAATATCGTTGCAACGCATCTACTTCATCAAATAAAGAGTTGCCCCATACGTGCGCGCCATAAGTTTGTACTACAATGAGTTCGAACCAAAACCTTGGATTCACTGGTTCCAGGAACCTCAGACTTTACAACGGGTTCGAACCCCCGGACCGAACCTTCTGCAAAATGTTGAGAGGTTTGCAGCCTTGGTTTTAACTAAGTACGAAAGCCATCAGGATGCATTGCAAAAGTGGAATTCCAAAATATTCAAAAATTAACTTAAAAATATTTTATTTGCATAGAAGAATTGACAAAATTTTGAAAATTTCACCGCCTGAGCTCGATTTATGTTTAACCTGGACAAAGCAAGAGCTTAGGTGGCCCCACTTTCATTCAAAACAAAGTTCAATTATAATTTCAGAAATTCAGTGTCTTTACCAACTAAACTCCTTTCAACATTGGACATTGCGGTACGAGGCTAAAAACATCATTTGATGAAAGTTCCATTTGCCCTGTTGTTATGGGGGGCCCCCCCAAAGAGCAAGGCGGGAACCTTAATTTAGTTCATATGGCTGCATTTTTGATTGTCAACGTTGTCATGGCAAAGCGGAACAACATCGTTGCCCAATGGTTCTCGCATCTAGCCCAGCCTGGCCCCGGCGACAATGGCGCAGCCAGCGGAGCGAGCGAGCTTCGTTATCACACAACATGCCAGCACTGGGGAATTGTTACCGTGCGCGAGCTAGAAGAATCAGCAGAAGATGCCGCCGCCTAGCGGCAAACAATGAATGAGGACAACATACAACATTGACAGACAGAGTACTCCGTCTACAGCGCATTTCATGCTCATCAAATGCGTAGACATTGAACAATTGCGCGTAATGTTGTCGTACACTTGACAAGCGCGCAAATTGTAGTGCTACCTGTACAGTGTACAGGTTGAGGTGGAAAGGAAATCGCGGCCAAAGCGAAAGCCCCCCAAACAAAAAGCGCAACAACTTTTGATGGAAATTGGCAGAGATGTCAGCCTTAATGAAGCAAACTCGTACGTACATTCACTCGACGACAACTCAGCAGCGCCGCAGACAAGCGGATCGTATCGAATCTCTGGCAATTGCCAAAAAATATGCGGCCAAGTAACCACCAAATGTGTGGGTGATATGTGGAGTAGTAAAAGTCAAAAGTCATTCTAGGCGGCGATTCTCGATAACGCTGCAACTGCCCAAATTTGGTCAAGGCAATATTTTTCGCTTAAAGATCAACTGTAAAATGCATTTCGGTTTGCCCTAAATGGAGCGAGGAAAAAGTAAAGTGCCAACTTTGTGGCAAAGAGAAAATTTGCAAATTTGCAAATTTGCCTTTCAATGCCAAAAACCATAACAATGCCATCCCAAGTGGCAATGGAAAGGGTGAAGAGCAAAAAGAGGATATGTGCAAAATAAAATTACTTTTCTACTTAGCACATTTAATTGAACTTAATGGCACAATTGAGCGTCCCAAGACAGCTGAACAAATTCTCGCCTGGCAATTAGTATAAGTGAAAAAAATACTTAGAAGTCTCAGGGTTGGAAAAATTTATATTGTATAATATAAATAACTTGGCAGAATAATTGAATAATATTGTAAAAATTTTTAAAGCAATTTGATGATATTTTTAATGTTTTAACTAACACAGGAGACTGGTTGTCTTTTTTCAAGCCTTTTCACTTAACTCCCATCGATTAAGAGAATTATTAATATTTTAAACAATACACAAAAAAAACAAGAAAGAAAGTCGGTCAAGCCCGACTATAACATACTCTGTACCATTACTTCCCTCGCATTTGCTCACGAGTCAAGAAACTTAGAGAGCGCACCGCGTTGTGCTATCTCTCTCTCTCACTAAGATTGCCTCTCTTGAACGGAATGTTGTGGTTATGGGTGTTAACTGGCCGTTTTTTGCTCATAACTTGAGTATGGTTCATCCGATCTTTATTATTCCTTCAGCAAATCGATAAATAATTTTGATTACTAGATATCTCTAGAAGTTACGAAACATCTATCATGAAAACTGTGGAAGTTATGACGTTTTTTCCAAATTGCGGAGGCGGGAGTGGGCGTGGAAAAAATGGAAAAAAAACTTGATCTACCTGCAAGTATAAGAAATATATGCCCCATACATATCAAACCTCTATCTCTTACCATCTCTGAGATCTCTTCGTTCATACGGACGGACGGACAGACAGACGGACATGGCTATATCGACTCGGCTGTTGATGCTGGTCAAAAATATATATACTTTATATGGTCGGAGATGATTCCTTCTCTCTGTTACATACTTTTGCACCAACTTAACATACTCTGTGTACCTTCCGTACAGAGTATAAAAATGAAGGAAGGGAAAATGAAAGGTAACTGCCGACAACTACACTGCACCTCACTTGAATAGACTCAGAATGTTTTCATTATTTATTTTTATCTCTTTACCAATTAGATGGAAGTTAATCGTTTTCTTTATTTCATTTTAAGAGTGTTTTAATGTGCCTTTAATGTGGGAGTAAAAAAACTAACTGCAACAAGTAATGGTTAATTTCTAAATTTGTTTTAAATTTTTACTTCTTGATGTGCATTAGATGACTAGATTTATGCGACGCAGTCTTACACTCAGGGAAAAATTGCATAGTAAAAACTATAACAATCATATTTGATTTTACTCTGCAACTTTTGTATTAAAATCAATAAATATGCACTTTGATTTAACTAGAAACATATTCAATTAAGAGTGCTGCTTGCGGGCTCGAGGTCAAGAAGAAAACTCATTTGTTGATTTGTTTCCACAATATATTTCGGATGCACATCGGCATCCGTCTTCAGGGACAAATACTTAACACGTCTGTACCGCTTGACGTGGAGTTTAACACTGATCAATTAAGAAATTTTCTTTTCGCCATTTATACGAACTATCCAGGGAATTCGAACTTGAGAATTACAAGTGGTCTCATGCGTTGAGGCAGATGGTAGATTCAATTCAATACAAGTAGTAACTTAGAAGCTTTGTTTGATTGGACGTTCCAAATGTGTTCAAACCAAGGACCCCGAGTTCGAATCCCCGCAGAGTAAGTAAAAATTTTTAAATACAATTTGATATTCTTAGGCGTTTTTCCGAGCCCAACTGTTGGTGGCTCCTATGGGGGATTCCTGCTCTTGATTCAAAACAAACTAACTAATTGGCCAAAAACTTTTATTAAACATTTAAAAAAAAAAAAAATTTAATATTTTCATATTTAAATTAAAGTGTACACACTTTATATTTACGAATTCCATATTTAACGCTGAATGAATGGTGAAAATGTTAAAGTGAAAGTGTAAATATTGAAATTTCAAAACATATTCAGAGCATTTCTCAGTGTAGTTGTCTCCGAATTATCAGTCGTAATCAATCGCTAGCGCTTAGTTCACAAATAATTCGGTAAATTAAGACAATAATTTTTTAAATATGAAGGTGTTCGAATAGTAAAATAAATCGGTTCTAGAAACAAACTTTAGACTTTCCAACAGGTGCCATCACCCGGACCGAACCTTCTCCAGAATTTGAGAGGCTTGCAGCAGTCCAAATGCACCACAGCACGAGAAGATCGTATTATCATGAAAACGAGCCTGCAGGATCGCTTTAAAAATGCAGCTGAGATAGCATCTGAGGTACGGCAACAATTTTAAGGATGTTTCGACCCGAACAATTCAACGTCGTTTAAATAAAGTCGTTACAACGTCGTTAAAAAAAAAATTGGAGTGATTTCGAATGGTGACGAGTCCTATTTTCGGATGAGTCCAAATTCAATCTCATCGGACCCGATGGCTCTTGCAAGGTGCGCCGTAGAAAGGGCGAACGATATTTTGAAAATTGCTGTGTGGGAACCGTTAAGCATTCACCATACATTATGATATGGGGATGCATATCTAAATATAAAACGAAATCAATTTTAATGATTCAGGATATGGTGAACGCGGAAAAATATAAAGATATAATTTTAAGTGGAGTTGTGCCTAGCATTGAGGCAATAAGTGAGAAAGAAGATCCTATTTTTCAAGATGATTCTGCACGTTGCCATCGGGCTCGATCTGTAAGTAATTCAGTGAGCTTTTGTTATTAAAACAACTTAATCAATTAATTTTGACCTTCTTCTTAACGAAGATAACAATTTTGAAGGAAGAATTGGGCATTAAGTCCCTAAATTGGCCCGGAAACAGCCTGACCTCAGCCCAATAGAGAATGAATAGAAAAGGAAGCCTAAAACCATGGTAGAATTGAAGGATGTGATAGAAAAAGTATGGTTCGAGGATATCACTGAGGAATATTTAAGCGCTTTGTACAATTCGATGCCCAATAGGGTAAAATGTGTAATTAAAGCAAAAGGGGGTACTACAAAGTACTAATTTAAATTAAAAAACAAAATTAACATTAATTTGATACAAAATATATATTAGATTATAGCAAATTAAGTATACTTTTGGAAAAAAAATCATTATTTATTGAGTATATGCACTATTATTATTATTATAATTTTTTTTCTTAAAGTTGTCATACACTGCTCGCCACTTGAATAGGACACCTCTAAAGTTGATTTTCTATAGTTAATTGCTGCTAAACCAACCCATCTAGGAAAATAATTTTTGTTTTCTTATAAAGTTTATTTAAATGTTGTTATTAGATGAAAATTACAAAATTATTCAAAAGTTGTAAGTATACAAAAAACATTGTTAACCAAATAAGTAACAAATTTTGGAGTCTTCATTTTGCACCACTTGAATAGGACACTTTATCTAAAAACCATTTAAGAATATTTCAATCCTTTTCAAATAACAATATTACTTAAATAAGAAATTACTAACATGTTTTTAAACCAAAAAAAGTTTTTAATAGTGTGTTGAGCCTCCTTTTTTCTCCAAAACCTCACGCATTCTGGAAGGTCTGGAAGGGATGCATACAATTTCCCCAAATAATTCAACGATATCGAGCCCCATGCTAATTTGATAGCTGCAATTAGTTCGGGAACGCTCAATATTGCTGACCTGATCCATATACTTCACGTGTTAGCCATCCCCACACATTCTCAATGATATTCAAGACCGGTGAATAGGGTGGCCAGTTTAATAACTCCACGTTTTGGCTCGCTATATACGATTTAACAATCCGGGCCGTATGTATAGGGGCATTATCATGTTGATAAATCCATTTTAGATTTGCCAAAAAGAGTTTGGAAGTGTGGAAAGGCCTCTTTCAATATACCATTATAACACAACGCATTCATGGTGGTTGGAATAAATTAAAGCTCACAGGTGCCATAATAGGAAATGGCCCCTCATACCATAATATTATACCTCCAGCACTGCTGTGCAACTTATCAAGATGGTGTGGTTCTTTTCGAAGATCATGAAAATAGTAGCTGTAGCCATCGGGGCCCTCCAAATTAAACTTTTTTTCGTCCGAAAAGACAACACGTTGCCACTCCGAAGTCCTGGTGACATGTGCGCGCCCAAAATCAAGGCGTTGTAACTTCCGAGCCGGGTTAAGAGGTGGCTTCTTCTTGATTTTTAGTCTCTTCAGGTGTGTAGCATTATTAATAACACGACGCATGGTTGTCAAACTTGCTTTAACGTTGCATTTTTCCCTTATCTTGGCCAAAGAGTCGTGCGAATTGGAAGCTTCTCTTAATATAAGTCGCTTGTCCGCGATGGTAAGCACACTGTGGGTGCGGCCCTTCATGTTTTTACCATAATTAGCCTCATTATTTAAAAAATTTGTTATGGCGTGACGGCTCCTGTCGACTTTTTTGCTATTTTGGCAATAGAAAGGCCAGAATCCTTGTAAGCTTAGATTTTTCCTTTCTCCGACTCAGATAATGAAGTGCCACGCCCCATTTTAATTTCTTTTAATTTTATATACACTTCAATTAAAGCAAAAAGTTTAAGTAAACCAAAATTTGTGTGCACGTGTCAACGATACCGACCAAATAAAATGCATGTTCTATTTAAGTGGCGCAAAAATTCCACTGAATTTTTGCGAATGCTCACATAGAATGCAAACAACTTTATAACGGTTCTATTCCAAAACTTGGAATATACCAGAAAGAGCGAAGAATGCTTGCACAAAGATAATATGCAAAAAATACTCTTATTCTACCATTTCGTTTTCGAGTTACGAGCAGTTTTAAAGAGACCATACAGGATGTCCTATTTAAGTGGCGAGCAGTGTAAATATGAAAAGTCACCAAAATGAATATGGGTCTGGAAAAAAACCTTTTTCTAAAAAACTAACATTCATAAAATTAAAATTGCTATGCACTTTTATTTAAAAATATTCCATTAATCAGTAAAAAAAAATAATTTCGCAATTCGGAAAACATTTATAGAAACCCCAAGCAAGAAAACATACAAGTATGTGAATATTTAGACTGCGGCTTTTTTTTGTGGCGCTGGGTGTACTTGCTGGCAGAAGACATCTTCAACAGTTCCTCTAGTTTTACGGCTGCAGATAACGACTTTCTTCTGCACCGGAATATGTGGGACTCAGTTTGCAAAATTGTACGCATACTAGAACCAGCGGTGATTTTTATTCCATTTGGATACACTGCAAATTGGAAATATCAAAAAAATTCGTCGCGAGGAAAATTCTTTTTTGAAAACAATGCTTTTTAATTTGGCATATTTTTGGACCCTAAATATAACGTAACGCTAAGTACTGATCAAAAAAAATACTTGTATCAATCTTTTACAAAATATTTATGCACATATATCGTCGGCTTGAGCCTTGAGCCTCCAAATGCATCCACTGAAGTGAAGAATTTCAGATTTTGATTTTTTTTTTTACTGGAGGAGCCTCTTCCATGAGTTTTTCCTTCTCGTCGACCCTAGGACGTTTCTCTTCCGGCTCGGAAATCGACTTTTCCGATAGTGGAGTAGCTGATTCATCACCAATCTGTAATATAAAACGATACTTAGTTTATCAATAACACATTTATGTATATTAACACTCACTGCAAATAAGGAACTCGATGGGGGCATTCGAGTGTGGCTCTCCGAAAAGCGCATCTTCTCAAACCAAAACGTTCTTTGTTGTTTTTATACCCGTAACTCGTAGAGTAAAAGGGTATACTAAAGTCGTGCAAATGTATGTAACAGGCAGAAGGAATCATTTCCGACCATATAAAGTATATATATTCTTGATCAGCATCAACAGCCGAGTCGATATAGCCATGTCCGTCTGTCCGTCTGTCCGTCTGTCCGTCCGTCCGTCCGTCCGTCCGTCTGTATGAACACCTAGATCTCAGAGACTAGAAGAGCTAGAGCAACCAAATTTGAAATGTAGACTCCTATTGTCTGCACGCAGATCAAGTTTATTTTCAATTTTTGCCACGCCCCCTCACGCCCCCGCAATTTGGAAAAACCTCATATCTCCTACAGTTTTGATGATAGATGGTTCGTACTTTCTAGAGATATCTAGTTCTTAAAATTATTTATCGATTTGCTGAAGGAATGATAAAGATCGGATGAACGATACTCAAGTTATGAGCAAAAAACGATCAGTTAACACCCACCACCCACCCCACTCATAACCTAAGCATTGCGTTCAGCAGCAATCTTAGTGAGAGAGAGAGAGAGAGAGAGAGACGAGTTAAAAAATGTTGCATACTTTTCGGCGGACCCACCTCAGGCATACAGTAAGGCTATTAAACATTTGTTTCCATGAGTAACGGGTATATCGAAGTCGGTTAGAGCCGACTTTAACTTACGCTCTCGTTTTAATTTAAGCGGTTTATTGGCAGCGTAAATTATTTAATTTAGTTATATTGTCCTCGACCTTCACGACTTTTTTATTGAAGACATCCTCTGCTCTATGTTACAAAACGGTGCTTGGCGAGCCTTTCTGTTCACACTGGTCAGAATCGCGAAATAATTGGCATAAAGTCGAAAATTTCATGGAAACAAAACTAATTTTTGATAATACACCTTTAAACTAGATAGTCTATATACACAGAATCGAATAATATTTTCGATTGTTTGGCAACCCTGAAATTGTTATCGATTATCAAAGTCAACTGTTGAGTTAAGTGATTGTTGCGATAAAATTGGCGTCAACTATTTGCTAACTTTGTGGACCTGCACATCACTTAAATTTGCACACAAAATTATTGAAAATAATGGATATTGAAGGCCAGGGTATGTACATAGAATGTGTAAATGGATACATATTTTTGATAATGTTCAATATATTTCATTAATGTGTGTTGTTTTGTTTTGTCCCATATACAGAGAAAACTTAACCAAAGTGCTCGTCTTCTGTAGAGTGTAACTAACCTTGTGCGTGTTTGTGCGTTATATAGTATATGTTAAAATAAAGTACAAAGTGTGTACTAACAGATAGTATTAATTTTGTTTGCGGGTTTTTGCGAGTCTTGTGTTACTTTAAACTTCTAGATAAGCTTGAGTTCTGCCATGCAACGCTGCTGGATGTATGGATCGACCACGGTCGCAACTCTACCGCCCTTGCAAACTGGATATTTGGCCAACTAAAGGAATGTACGCTAACCGATGAAAAAAAGAGTGAAATTACCACAAAATCAAGAAGTTTTGAACTATATGTTAAATCGAATCTGCAAAAATGCAGCCGACATATGCAGACATTCAGAGACAAACATTCACAGTGGCTATCAAAGCGTTTAAAAATTGTTCAGTCTTCAAATGGGTAGACCAAAGTTAACATATGATGAAGCAGGGCCACGTCTAAAGAGAAAACTAGCTGCCGATGTAGCAGTTAATAACGAACGCGATACCAAACTTTTAATTCATGCAGCCACAAAGTCAGCACGGAAATCAAATGAAAATAATACTGCGTTTGTACTTAAAAAATGTAATACTTCTGAAAGCCAGGCAACTGAAGCTAAGAGAAAGCTCGGTATAGCAGAACCAATACCTTTAACAACAAATGATGCTTTGGAATTCTTGCTGGAAAATTCTTTAAGCAAACGATTGTATAATGAAATTCGTCATATAAGCAAACAGCATAACTGCGACATATACCCAAACTACCTCTAGGTTCTGGAGGCTAAATTGCAATTGAGACCTACGGGAATAACAGCTACAGAAACTATGGCAAAAGTTGCCTTACAAGATTTGTTAAACCATACTGCCAGCCGTATCTTACTGTTACAGGAGGAATTATTCGCTAATTTAGAAAGTGTTTCAAGCGTTACATTAATTGCGAGTTACGGATTTGATGGATCAACTGGACAAAGTATGTATAAAACAAGATTGGAAACGAACGAACCAGACACTTTTGATCAGTCTTTGTTTGTTACTACCGTTATACCTCTGAAGCTAATAGACGAAGTGGGAACAATTTTTTGGAATAATAGAAGTCCGCAGTCGGTAAGATTTTGTCGACCCCTCAAAATGGAATTCGCCAAAGAAACAAAAGACCACATTCTTGCAGAAAAAAACGATTTGGACACACAAATAAAAAACTTGACTCCATGTGTAGTGACAATTTCAAATGAAAGAAAGATCTCCGTCTCATATGACCTTCACATGACCCTTTTAGATGGGAAAGTGTTAAACGTTTTAACGGGCACGAAATCTTGCCAATTGTATTCAATCTGTGGTGCAGGCTCAAAACAATTTATGGAAACTACCGATATAAATTCTTTTAAGCCAAACCCTGGAAATCTTCAGTATGGGATAAGTCCACTTCATGCTTGGATACGCGTTTTTGAATTGCTGCTTAAAATCGCATATAGAATAGGGGTTAAAAAATGGCAAGTAAGAAACGAAAGTGACAAATAAGAAATGATTGATCATGACTCGGATGACTCGGAATCAGATGAGATAAATCCATTTTCGTTTGAATTAGCTGTAGAAGACAACTGAATGTAATAGTTATAGTATGGAATAGTTGAATAGTAGAATAAATTGATGTAAATCTTTTCAAATTTAAGCTTTTTATTCACAGCTCTCAAAAATTTAATTTTTGATCACGTATACGCTATGTTGTCATATATAGGCGGTCAGGGAAGGCGTGGTCAAATTAACTTAAAATCTTGTTTCAATATTTAGAGTACTATATTTAACAAATATACCAAGTTTCAGCTCGATATCTGTAATATTCGACTTTATGCCACTTTTTTCGCGATTCTGACCAGTGTGCTGTTTTTGTACAGCTTGCTCTTGCTGTCGTATAGGAGGGTCTCATTTTCGTAAAACTCCAGGAGTTTTATTACGTCGCATTTTTACCACTCGGAAGTCTAAAATTAATATTATGTTAGCCACAATGCATATTCTGCAACGGTTTTACACTAACTCGTTTGTCTACCATTATTTTCTACTTGACTTAAGTAAACAACTTTCAGAGTTCTTAATTTAGTGTAATCGATAAATAAAATCGAGTATATCGAATAAAAATTTAGTATTTCTTTGGGGGAAATGGCAACTCCACAAAATTGACAGCTTTGTCTCAGCCGAGTTAGTTTTATCAAATAGAACCAGTTCTATTTCATCATATTTGTCTAAAGAAAAGGCAAAAGTTTTTCGTCAAAGATATATGTTTGCGTGTTACACTTTAATATCGTGTCTTTAGAGAGACTCTTTAGAGTCTTTCTCATTCTAGGAACGTTTGGAACATTTGTTGTCAAGAATTTGGACAACATTTTGTTCGTATTTTAAGTTGAAGGCATCTTAATTTCTGAACAGTTTTTTTTTCTCTGTGTAGTACTTATGCCGGTATCGAAACCGAAAACCGAAATTAATTGAAAACCAAAATAGAACCTTTAACCAAAACATTCATTTCGGTACGTACCGGAACCGGTACCGGAACCGAAAATCGTTTCGGGATTAAGCCCGGATTGAAATATTTCGAATTTCCAAAAATATTCAAAATGCATGGGAAATAAAGAAAATTTATTTGAAGTCATGGTAATTAAAAACTTTTTATTGAAAATTGCCTGTCTAGTATTAAATTGTTGTAACTTATACATCGAAGTACTCTAATGTTAAACTGGCTATACTTTATGTTTTGCGTAAGTATCCGTATCCCTGCCTTCGGCTCTTATTAATAATAATTATTTATTAAGTATTCCTTTCATTGGCACAATTATTTTCCACTCATTTGCATAACTAAGTGAGACATTGCCTCCACTTCATTTACTTTGGGTATAAAAAGGCCTGATGCAACTCATTTGGCACGCAAAAAAAAAAATGAAAATGGCAAAACTCCACCATTCTCTGGGCAAATTGGAACGTTCCTTTGAGCAATTTACAGACGGTTGGCAGGTATGGAAGAACTTTACCCATCCCAGACACACCACCCTATACTATAATCGGGAACAGATGAAGTGAGTAAAGTAGTAGCTTCCATTCCTTTCTCCTTGACTTTAAGAGTATACTATTTCTAGGGTCATTTGGCACTATATGAATTCGGAAGAGCGTCAGCTGAGCATACGTCGGATTTGGCATGGTTTTGTCATATTTCAAATTGTTTCATTTAATATTTCTCTGATATATGCCTTGCCGGAATCGACGGATAATATTGTGGACTTGGGACAAGATGTGCTGTGGGCCATGGGGGTAGCTCTGCAGGAAATAATAAGTTGTTCAAACAATATTAATTTTTTTTTTGTTATTTGCAGGCTTTTTTTATAAGTTTCAAGACCATCTATTTTCGGTTCTATGCGGATGATATTGATGAGATTGTGAATGCCCTGGAAGATTTCCATCATTATGTACCACAGCCGGGATCTAAAGTGCAACTCATACGTTCCACTCAGCGTTTTTATTTTCTATTGGAAACGGGTCTCAGTTGTGCTTGGTATATTGCGATGGTTTTTTTTATTACCTTGGCCATAACGCAGCCCTTGTGGACGGCACAGAAGTTGCCCTTTCATGCCGCCTTCCCATTTCAAATACAAGATCCGTCGAAGCATCCCCTAATGCACATCCTGATATTCATTTCACAAACTTGGAATGTTCTCTATTTCATTCCTTGGATTTTATACGCGGAACTGTATTGGGTGCATTGTTTCTCTCAATTGGCGGTAAATTTCGAAGTTTTACGCATTGAGTTAAGCGATCTGGCCGGAAGATGTGGGAAAGATGAGACCAAGTTTCGATTGGAACTGAATCGCTTGATTAGGTTTCATCAGAGAATTATTTAGTAAGTTGAACATATTCTGTCTATAATTGAATAAGTTTTATTTTAATTGTTACAGCCTGGGCGATCGTGTGAATGAAGTTTTCTATGCTCCTACGATCATGCAAATGATTATGATATTTCTTATGCTAGCGTTGGCCACATTTGAGACATTGGCAGCCAGACATGAGCATGATATAGCAGCCAGATTCGTTATATTTATGCTAATGAATTTTTTTCATCTCTCGTATGCCACAAAGTTTGGTGACATGGTTGCTCACCAATCGGAGCTGGTTTCCCTGTCTGCCTATGATGCCTATGAGGGGCCCCAACTTTTGAGATCGCGAGTCATCCAGTGGGATCTTATGTTTATTATTCAAAGGGCACAAAAACCAATGAGCATGGCAGCAAGTCCATTTCCACCATTGAATCTGGTCAGTTATATGGCTGTAAGTTTGAACTTGAGGCAGTTTAATTTTTATATTTTTATATTAAATATAATTTTTTATTACAGATACTAAAACAGTTCTACAGCATTTTGACCGTAATGCTTAAATATTTGGATTAATTAAAATCTTATGCTTCAATTTGAAGTCAACTAGTTTTTCTAAGTAGAACTAGTTTTTCAACCGATTGTTTCTATATGCTAAGGCCATCCGATCTTGATTCAACTTTGTAGAATTGTGTGAAAGTGTATAAAATAAATAAATGATAAATACGTAAAACGTTACCATTAAAACAATAAAAAAATGTTCTTACCAAGACTATTTTTTTTTCAAGCTATTCCATATAGTTCTCCGATTGTTCGAACTCAAACATGAGACTCGACCACGATCCCAACGTGGAAATGCTGGATGTCAGAAAGCAGCGCCTACAAAAATCAATCGTAGTAAAATCATTAACAACTCTGCCAGAGGCACCGGCAATAGAAATGCCAATATTTAGTGGAAACCCCAATGATTGGCCAACATTCCATGGATGGTTTAAGCAGGCAGTCCACGAGAGAGTAGACTTCGGGGATGGCATTAAGCTGTATTACCTGAACGCGTGTCTTAAAGGGGAAGCAAGAAATTCACTTACTTCCTCCCTTATGCAAGAACCTTCTAACTATACAACAGCATGGGATCGTTTATGTAAGATAAATGAAGAAAGTTGGAACAGATTTCCAGAACAGCTGAAAGTCAGTAAGACACATCTGGAACCAGCTGGTACTTCAGTTAGAGAGACACCTGCAACTCCCAAGAAGCCGACTTTCCTGTTATTGAAAGGCACCCTGAGGCGGGTAAATAAAAACGAGAAAGCCAAGCTAACTTCGTCTGTGCCCAAGTTTTTATACCCTTGCAAATGACGTTTTTGAAATGTCAGAGTTTAAGAACGCTTACATAAAAATCAAAAAAAAAATTTAACTAAAACCCATTTTCCGACAGATAAACATCTGATCTCAACCAAATCATATCAAATCATATTATAGAAAACATATCAAATTAACAATCGCCGAGTTTAAAAAAGATAAAACTTAAACAGAAATGTTTTTCTCACAAAGACTCATTTTCCGACCGATCGGTCCTATGGCAACCATAAGATATACAGCCATGCTCCGGTTTTCACTTAATTTTGCGAATTGCGATTTGAGCAAATTCGTACGATTTCAATTTAGTGTGCTCCGAATTTCGTCAGTTTTTGATATCGATAATGTTTCATTTCCAAACCGGTTTGTGTCATTCCACATAACAAAAACAGCTGATGAGCGCCATTACAGATTTGTAAAGTTTGTTTTGCAATAATTCCAAGTGAAATTAAAATGCCTTTTTTATTTGCCATTGCCTGCTTTGAGGAAAAACGACGCCGTAAAATTCTTCAGCTAAGACGCAGACATCATTTACCTTGCTCCTACAATTAATGGAATAATAATATTCAAAATGAATAAAATTAGACAGGCAAATTTAAATTATGAGGAAATACCTACATGTTTGGCTTGTTTCAATAATAAACACTCTTTAAAAACAGCTGACAGAGTTGCCAACGATCGTAGTCATCATTTTGCAACCATGCCGGTCATATTTTTACAATTCAAAAACTTGCTTGTAGTTCTGTGTGGTATTTACTTAAATAATTTAAAACCATAATTAACCCAAAACTAAAAATCATCAAGCTTGTATGTGAAGTTTAAGCATTGTTTCGTATCTTTTTAAGTTCCGCTGTCTACTTGGGCAACTCTAGCAATTCTATCGGTTATCGATAGTCATGTATCGATATATACCATAGCCAAATCGCAACTTGTTGTTGTCGAAAGGTTTGGAAAGAATTTGGGTGGGTTAGGAAAAATATTGTTTAACACAAGAGTTTAATCCAAACTGTATAAGAGAGTCAACAAATACAATCTTAAAGAGTCAAAGAATGTTAAAAAAATGGATTCATAGGAAGGCAACTCTTAACTGTAGCGACATTTTCCATTTACTTTTCATTTCACGGACTCAGACGTTGCCGGTTTTAAATCGGCGAAATTTTGCGATTTGCGAATTTCGGAGCAACTACTTTTGCGATTTAGCGACCAAATCGTAAAATTTTTGCGAAAGCGAAAATGGGAGCATGGCTGATAGTCACCCGATGTCGATCAACTTTTTCAAATTAGTTTGAAAGCGTTTCATATTAAGAATCACCGATTTTAAGAAAGATGTACCTGAAACCAAAAAAGTTTTTTTCACTAAGACCCATTTTCCGCCCGATCGGTCCTATGGCAGCTATAAGATATAGTCATCCGATTTTGACCAAAATTTGCAAATCTGTTTGAAAGCGTATAATATTTATAATGGCCGAGTTTAAGGCCGCTAACATTGAAAACAAAAAATTTTTTTTCACTAAGACCCATTTTTAGACCGATGGTTCCTATGGCAGCTATAAGATATAGTCATCCGATCCGGTCGGTTCCGACATATTAGCAGCGTGCAGTAAAAAGAAGACTCTGTGCAAAATTTCGATAGCTTTAAAACTGAGAGACTACTTTGCGTAGAAACAGACGGACAGACAGACGGACGGACAAAGCTCAATCGACTCAGCTCGTCTCCCTGATCAAGAATATATATAGTTTATGGGATATACTTTATAGGGTCGGAAACGATTCCTTCTCCTCTCTCTCTCTCACTAAGATTGCCGTTCAATAGAATGCTGAGGTGATGGGTAGGGGGTGTTTACTTGGCGTTTTTGCTCATAACTTGAGTATCGTTCATCAGATCTTTACCATTCCTTCAGCAAATCGATAAATAATTTTGTGTACAAGGTATCTCTAGAAGGTACGAACGATCTATCTTCAAAACTGTAGGAGATATGACGTTTTTTCCAAATTGCGGGGGCGGGAGGGGGCGTGGCAAAAGTTGAAAATAAACTTGATCTGCCTGCAAGTATAAGAAATATATGCCCCATACATGTCAAACCTCTATCTCTTACCATCTCTGAGATCTCTTCGTTCATACGGACGGACGGACGGACAGACGGGCAGACGGACATGGCTATATCGACTCGGCTGTTGATGCTGATCAAGAATATATATACTTTATAGGGTCGGAAATGATTCCTTCTCCCTGTTACATACTTTTGGACAAACTTAATATACTCTATGTACCTTCGGTACAGAGTATAAAAATAATGTTTTTAAGTACTTTTCATTTTATGGTCTCGGTGGACTTTTCTGTGGAAATGCCCATATTTTATTATGTGTAACTTTGAAAATGAGTTTGGAGCTAATCGCTGGCAACTAAACTTTCGCCCACGCAACCTTGACCACCCACTTTCCACGGAGGAGGTGTGAATTTTCCGGAAAATTGGTATCAGTTCTTGTTGAATTTTCATAAAGATCTTTGAAAATGAGTTTGAAATTGATCGGATGGTAAACAAAAAAGTTTCATACAACTGTTTTTGGCGTATTTTCCACATTTCGTTGTCTAGGACAGACAAAAATTACATGTTCGGCGTCTTCTAGTATCCCTGCACAGTGTGTGCAAAAAGTATCCGTCTCATGCTTTAACCTAAACAAGTAGGATGTAAAACATTCATGTCCCGTCAGAGCTTGCGTCATGTAAAAGTCAGTATGCCCGTGCCGTAAGTCCGGTATTATCCGTCTTGTCCATTGTCCATTGCCCGTTGGTAGCAGTTCTATATCTAGACTCCCACAGTGCAAAAGTCTCTTCCCGTTGGCCTAGAGGAGTGTTTCTTCTGTAGGCTTCTCTTGCAAGTAGATCCAGCGTTCTCGGAGACGGTGCGGAAAACGCACAATACTCTAAGTGGGCACCTGCGGTATGCAGATCTGCAGTCCCGACTGTACAAGGGTACCTCCAATTGCTGATACCCATATCAGTGCTTCGTAGAGCATGATCTACTTCACCACATTTGCGATAAGCATGCTCATCCTACTTCGCTGAGGGGGTGTGACAATATTCCCGAAGGTTAATCTGTGGTCCAATATTAGACCCGGGTAGTTAATGCCAGGCTTCGACCTAATCGAGCAGCTTCCAAAGTCAATGATGACAGATTCCACTATTTTCTCGGCTTTTTCCAATCGATATTTTTCTTTCTGTACCTTGGTAACACTGTTATTGACAGCTGTGCGAAATTTCACGTCACAACATTTATTAATGTTTGAGATAATGTTGAGATACTGTGATCAAATTGAAAGGTGTACTATAGGTGTACTATATTAATGAAGAATAGATTCTCGCAGCCGGTGCAGAGCTTTAAATATGCTATGCCAGCTGGAGATGTCGATGTGTTTTAAAAAGCATCTGCAGGTAAACGCTTTAAGTCTTAAAACTCGTCAGAGATCTAAAGCGAACCGTTTTTCTTTGTGGTATGTCGGTTCTCTAGGCGGTTCGGTTTATCAGCTGGAATTCACGGTTCGTTTACGCTTTGGTTCACTTCGTTTCAGAACCGGCTTGCAATCCTGCACTAATTAGTTCGACCAAACCAAACTCAAGTACAAAAAAAAACCTGAACCAAAATCTAATTCAGTTCAAATTTCAATGCGCATTGCTTACTCATTTCTAAATTGATCCAAAAAACTTCAACTTTAACACACTTTCGTCCCTCAATTTCGTGCCACTGACAAGTTTCTCTCCCACATGGCCATGCGCAGGCTTTCAATAACTTTCCTCTTTACATTTCGACAAGCCCACACCGAAAGATCTGTATTTCCAGATATACAGCACAAAAAAAAGCTACAAATAACTACGCTGTATTCATGCAAAGGCTCCAAACTGACATCGTTGACTTCTGACTGCCAGCTGACGATAATGTCGTCGTTTGTTGAATGTCGACAGGCGGCGAATCATCTGGCAGCCTTCCACCTCAATTCCTGCTTTGCCTGCTTAACTCAAGCCTATGCATCATCATTATTATCATCATTGTCAGCTCCAGCTTCAGCTTCAGCTTTAGCTGCATGTGCTTGCATGTTGCAAATCCAAATCCAAAAACTACTGCGCATGAATGAATCGCAGCAGCAGCAGCAGCCTAACGAGATCGTCGATGCCACAAACTAGCATCTCATGCAAAACTCTAGCGAAAGTCGCGACAAAACTCTCTCGATGCAGTCAGAGTGGTCTCTGTGTAGCCATAATGATGAATTAGGCTGCTGTCATGTCATGACAAAGGCGCACGGCATGCAGACTCGCACTGGGTAGTGCGAGAAGGAGCTGAAGATGGAGCTGAAGCTGCAAGACTAGACTCGTCTAAGTAAATAAACACAAGACACAAAATGCAATTGCGAATATTCAAACGTAAGTAGGAAGTGGAGTCTTAAATGAGCTACAAACAAACCAAAAAAAAAACATAGAAGAAAAAAAAAACTGACAAATCGTTTGCTGTTGCACCTTGGGTTCAACTCTTTGTGGATGGTGGGTATGATTAAGTTGGTTTAAGACAAACGCTAAGGACAAATGCTTAGTTTTCTAACTTGATTTCCGTTGCAATTCTATTATAAATACACCCAAAAACAGTTTGTATCAATATCAATTTGATACACGGTGTCTCAAATTGAAACTGAAAATAGAATCATCAATCATTGCTACACTTAATTGTCCGCCTATATCAAAAACTGTCAGATGACATCTCCTCCCGTCTGGAAAAAATAGAAAGCACTTTCAGCAGGACCTAGAGGTAAACCTCAGTCTGAACATGCAGAACCAGTCTTTAGAGAACATTTAAAAATCGCTCAAAATATTCACGAATAAAAGTCATGACGGTGCTTTAAGCGCTGCTCTACCAATATCAGGCAGTTTCGAAGCGCACCCAAACTACATCCAGCTGCTCATGCAATACTCTCAGAAAAGAGTATGTGAGTACCAACTATGCTCTTTGGAAAAAGGTATAAGCGTCAAGTAAAGCCCAGCTTTGAACTTTTGATGCCAGATCAGCATCTGATCTGTCAGATCTGTCTGAACGAGCGTATTTTTACTGTTTTAAACCCCTGAAAACAGCGAAAACACGCAGAATACAACGGATCACGCAGTTCTTGGAAGCATATACGCAACTTGAGCTCCCGACTACTGCTGTGACATTCCAAAAAGTCACAGAAATCGTCTAAGGACTGAAAAACTTCAAAGTCCTTGGTAAGAAATTGCTAGATAACAGGACTTTACAGATTCTGCCAACCAAGACGCTGACGCCATACTAAGAATTCGTAATTTTCCAGAGCCTTGCAAAAAAGCTCAAAAAAGCGAGCTAAAATCAAGTCCAAAAAAAATTGATTTGATCTCGACTTTCGGATTGAAATTTCAAGTACAAGTTATACTAGACTAACTTGAATTAAGCACGAAAGGATTGGAACAATACTAAAAGGCTTGGATCAATCCAAAAAACGCTCATTTCAAGTACGGATCCTACTTGAAAATCAAATGATCCTGACTCGAATTCCACTGTCAAAGCGAAAGAGCGAAAAGAAACTGAGAGCAAGTTCGAAACTAAGAGAGAACTGAGAACACATACACAATTTTTCTGTCAGCACAGCAGTTATTGATGGTGTGGGTTTTTTACGCTAACCATTGCCTTGGAATTCCCTAACAGTTATAGCACTTCTAGCATTACCTTCTCATGCTGCTGAATTGCAGTTGATGGGTCAAGTCTATTGAAGAGACCTCAATAGCGACCAGCCTCCATTGTAATGTTGTTTGTGTCCTGTGGTTGTATGCAAACTAATGACCTCGAGCCGGCTAGAACTTGCTGGTTTGATAATCAAAAAGGTCATTATGAAAAGTAGCATGGAGTTTTTGTGAGTTGCTTTTTTGGAGTCAAAATGAGTTTAAACATCGAGCTAAAGTCAATCTCATGTCATTTTTGATGCAATCAATTTTCGGATTGGATGTTCGAGTATCGAGCTCAATTTAATCTCGCGTACACTTGCACCAAGCCGACTTCGAGATCAAATCAAGTATGAATATCGAGCTTAAATCAATATTGGACCTTCTTGATTGGATCTGACTGAGGGATCAAATCGAGCTCGAATAACCAGATAAAATCAATCCAGTATGAGCTAAAGTCAGGGTCAAGACCAGAATTCCGGGATTGAAAATTCCGTACTTGGTTTCGTACTTGGTGGTCGTACTTCTCGTACTTGGTTTGAAAAAATCCGGGCTTGACCGACTTCTGACAACTTTTGGGTTCGATTTTAGCCCCGATATCTCGGATTTTTTTTTTATGTGTACCAAATTAGCCCAGCTTCTTGCACCGTTAATCTTGCTCCTCTCATTGTCCAAATTTTTTTTAAAGTTTCGTGCTGTGCAGAATCTTGCAGTACGACAGGATTTGAAAAGCAATTCCATCCTACCAGTTCGGTTTTTGTAGGTCTCATGGAACCCCGTAGTAGCTCAATAGAGTGGTAGACTTCATACTGAAAGGATTTGAAGCAAAAAAGTATACAGTTGCTGTGTTTCTTGATGTGAAACAAGCCTTCGACAGAGTTTGGGATGATGGCCTGCTGTACAAAAGAAAATCGCTGCTCTCATTTCAATTGTACCTGCTTGTTAAGAGCTTTCTGGCTGGAATGACTTTTGGCGTAATCCAAGAGGGTGAAGCAACAGAGACAAAGCCAATCAGTGCTGGAATTGGGCTAGGCCCAACACTCTACACCCTGTTCACTCATTTACAAAAGGATTCCCGCACCTGCTTGTACATATGGACTACAGTTGTACGGCGTAGCAGAAAAGTCGTACCTAAATCGCATAAGGATTCTGCAGGCCAAAATCCTATAAAGCATAACCGGGGCTCATGGGTACATGAGGACGAGAGTTATCGAGGAAAGCCTTAAAGACACTAAGGTGGGCGATGTTATTAATAAGCAGGCCAGAGACTATAAGGTGCGGAAAGACATTTCCAACCTTGGTGTGAACAACTGGTGCCAGCTCGCACAATGCAGAAGCGAGTGGAGGGCATTCATTGCAGAGGCCAAGACCGTCAAGCGGTTGTGATGCAACATCGGGCCAATAAAGAAGAAGAAGAGACTATAAATTTAGAAAGACGGGCTGCCCGCCCCTAAACTACCTTCTTAGGCCGGAAAAAGAGAAGAAGACTGAAAAGATTCCATCCAAAAAACAGTAATATACAGCTACACGTATTAAGGCTGCAAACCGATCCTGAACACCTCAAAGTACCGGTTCGGTTCGGGTTTTCTGGGTTCTCCGAGCCGGACCAAGAACCGAACCCTTCAAATATTTGAGACCCCGAACCAAAACCCCCCTGTATACAAAATCGATAAGGCCAAGCTAACTACGTCTGTGCCGAGGTTTTTATACCGCTGCAAATGCTGGTTTTGAAATGTCAGAGTTTAAGAACGCTTACAAAAAAAATCAGACATTTTTTTCAACTAAAACCCATTTTCCGACAGATAAACATCTGATTTCGACCAGATTTCGCGAATAACTTTCACAAGCTAACTTTGTCTGTGCCAATGTTTTTATACCCTTGCATATGCTAGCTTTTTTTCCCGTTTCACCCATTTTCCGCCAGATATAAATCCGATTTCGACCAAAGCATTTGATCACATATCTTTACAATCACCGAGTTTAAGAACGATCAAATTGAAAACAAAAATAGAGGAAAGCTAACTTCGGCTCGACTGAAGTTTACATATCCTTGCTGCTTGTATAATTTATATAAATTAAGGTTTTAAATGATTTTCGTCGAATATTCTTAGCTGAGGTATTTTACAAACTAAGCAATAGATGGCGCCACTATTGATTTTGTGGCAGCCCTGGCCACCTCTGGTCACACCATTTATCGAGCACCTTCCCTGACGCGATAGCAGAACGACAACACGCGCCATCCCTGGCGCTCAGTTTCTGGCTTGGCTTCGGCCACGCGCGGCACGCGCCTGCATCGCTCCGTTCGACTTGACGATAATTGTTAGCTTATGTGATATTCAATAAAGTTAGTTACACGTTAAACCCGCGTAGCTAAACTATTTGCTATTTACACTGAGAAAAAAATCAATCTAATACCAAGATTATAATCTTGAAACGAGTCGAAAACGGTGTCAGAATTCGACAGAGACGAAATAATCTTAACCCATGATTATATTCTCAATTTAAATCTTAATCCATTAATCTTGGATAAAGATCGTTAATACTCGACTTTAAGAAGAAACAATTTCATTTTTTAACATGAAAAAATAGAGGAAAGCTTATTTCGGCTCGACCGAAGATTATATACACTTGTAGCTTGATGGCGCCACTATTTTGAGCATTTGCTTCCCAGTTTGTTATATGTCAAATATACGATATATTCATCCGATTTTGACTGAGCTCCCCAAAATTATGTGGAAACTGATAATATTCACAACTGGAAGGTATAAACACGCTACCATTGAAAACAAAAAAAGTTTTTCTCACTAAAACTACTTTTTCGACCGATGGTTCCTATGGCAGCTATATGATATAGTCATCCGATCCGGCCGGTTCTGATAAATGTGCAGCGTCTTTGTACTAAAAGACTTCAACCGAAGTTTGGTTAAGATAGCTTTTAAACTGACGGAAGAGATCGCATAGAAACAGACGCACGGACGGACGGACAGACGGACATGGCTATATCAACTCAGCTCGTCATGCTGATCAAAAATATGTATACGTTATGTGGTCGGAGATGCTTCCTTCTATGCGTTACAAACATCTGGACAATTTTAATATACCCTCTACAAGGGTATAAAAAAAGACAAAAATGAATTAAGCATTTTTTATTTTTAGGTGATGGGTGGGAAAGGGTGGTGTGATTTGGTTGGTTTAGTTAGTTGTTTTATTTAATAATATTTTCTTCTTTCTGAAAAACTTATAAAAATTGTAAATTACACTGTGATACATTTTTGAACTCAAAAAAATTGATAGCGTTCAGACCAAAAAATTCTGAAAGGGTGTGATGGTAGTATAAAAGCCCTTTTCCGTTTTCTTTCTATTGCACATTGAACTTTTTGGCTTCGGAGTAGGACTTACGATTCCAAAACTCGTAAACTATTTTAAATTTCGCTTTTAAATCTTTAACAAAGTTGCTGCTCTTGGTTAGACCTACAAAACATTTCTTTGTAGCAAATCAAAAAAACTACATCTTCATACTCAAAACTACAAAAGTTGACCAAAAAGCCAAGTTTTGACCACTTTTCTACAGTTTTTCAACTTCATCTTGAAACCCGTTTCAAATTTGGACTAGTAATCCAGCACAAAGTTGCAGCTTAGACCAAAATAAACAAACCGTTAAAACAAACCAACTTCATTTAGTTACTCTTCATATAGTTATAGGCCCACAAGCACGTACAACTGTCATAAAAACTCGAAAAAAGTACATTTTCGGTAAATAAGTTAAAATTATTACTTTTATTTAATTACAGTTTTTAAGTTACGATTTTTTCTTTTTTTCTTGACTTGATACAAAAACAATCGAAATTTTTGACTGTGTCGGCCAATTGGTACCAAAAATTGCCATTTTGCGAGTTTTGGTTCTAATTCTACATGCTTAAGGTCCCGTAATTATATGAAGGACCAATCGAATGAAGTTGGTATGTTCCAATCGTTTGTTTATTTAAGTCCAAGCTACGTTTTTCTCCTGCATTGCTTAGTCAAATTCGTTACAGTTTTCAAGACAACGGTGAAAAACAGTACAAAATGAGGGGAAAACATGATGATTTTAAGATATTTTTCTAATTTTGAGTATAAAGATGTGACTTTTTTGACTTGCTATTTAAGAATGTTTTGTAAGCCAAGCCAAGAGCAACGACTTTCTCTAAGACGTCAAAGCGAAATTCCAAATAGTTTACAAGATATGGAATTGCGAATCCCAATCAGAAGCTGAAAACTTCAAGGTGCAATAAAAAACGAGAAAGCCAAGCTAACTTCGTCTGTGCCGAAGTTTTGATACCCTTGCAAATGCAAACGTCACAGTTTATGAACGCTTACATAAAAATCAAAAATTTTTGTAACTAAAACCCATTTTCCGACAGATAAACATCTGATTTCGACCAAATTTCGCGAACCTTTTTGAAAACATATCAAATTAACAATCGCCCAGTTTAAGAAAGATAAAATTGAAAACAAAAAAGTTTTTCTCACTAAGACTCAATTTCCGACCGATCGGCCCTATGGCAGCCTTAAGATATAGTCATCCGATTTCGGCCCAATTTTTCGAATATATTTGAAAGCATATTATAGAATTAGTAATCAGTGTGTTTAAGGGCGCTAACATAAAAAACCAAAAACATTTCTTACTAAGACTCATTTTCGACCGATCGGTCCTATGGCAACCATAAGATATAGTCACCCGATGTCGATCAACTTTTCCAAATTAGTTTGAAAGCGTTTAATATTAATAATCCCCGACCTTAAGAACGATTTATTTAAAAACAAAAAATTCTGATACTTCACTAAGACCCATTTTCCGACCGATCGGTCCTATGGCAGCTATAAGATATTGTCATCCGATTTTGACCAAAATTTGCAAATCTCTTTGAAAGCATATAATATTAATAATGACCGAATTTAAGGACGCACATAACTACTATCGAGCGGCAACTGTTAGGCCCAACCAGTTGCAGTATAAGAGGAGAGATTTTCGCAGCATGAGTTCTTATACTGCAACTGACTGCGCTTAACAATTGACCCCCTACGGCAAAATCGACTAATCGGCCGTGTCAAGGTGTTATTGAACGAAGAGGTCGTGGTTCGAGTCCCAGGAGAGGAGGTGGGTTGCTTTGGAGAATTGAAAATTGTTTATTTTTTGTTTTTTTTAAGCATAATAAACCTATATCAAAAAAAAATTTCGACTGAAGCTTTACAGAAAACTGTAGGATGGTTGATAAGTTGCGAAATTATAAATCTTGTTTTTAAGATTTCTAAGCTCATTTCAAGGTTTTTCAATCTTTTTTTTTATAAGATTGCAAGGTTCTTGAAAACGAGATTTTCAATCAAGATTTTAGATTGATTTTTCTTCTCAGCGTATACGATAAATTAAACAGATTTTGACCAAACTTACCAAAATTTTGTGGAAACCGATAATATTCATAAGTGGAAAGCTTAATGACGCTAACATTGCAAACACAAAAGTTTTTCTCACTAAAACTACTTTTCGGCCGATAGTTCCTATGGCAGCTACATTCTATAGTCTTCCGATTTGGATCCAAATTAGCAGAATTGTGTGGTAGCATATAATATGGATCAGTAACAAGTTTGGAAGTGATGGCATTGAAAACAAAAAAGTTTTTGCTACTAAGACTTTTTTCAGACGTATGTTTTGTATGACACTTATACTATATAGTTGACCGATTTTCATCAAACTTGGTGGAATTATGTGAAAGCATAGAAAACTTGTGCGACAGCTTTTTGTATTTCCCTAACTTAAGGCGTTTTAAGGATCAACACTGTAATTAGCTCAAGACTATGTTATTTTAATAGTCACATCGACAATCAAATTGATAGAATGAATAAATTAGATTAGTTTCCCAGTCAGGATATTATTTGAAATTGAGTTCTCATTCATATTAAAGTACCTTATACCTTACTTTTTGACAAGGTAAGTGAAAATTTGGACCTAGGTAAGGTAAAAGGTACACAAAATATGTATCTAGGTATGTACCTAGGTACTTCCAAACACTGACCCATTCTCCGACCGATAGTCGAATCTGTTTCAGCTTATATTGTTGCTTACTTTCAGCTGTATGCAAGTATTGTTAATCAAACTGTCCACATTTCACCAGCTTACAGCCCACTGTGCCCGGTCGACGTCTGTTGTCTGTCTAACATTTGGCCGCTCCTCAGTGATCCTAAGTGAAATTTTGTGTACCATATTGTGCCAGACGCTAGACGCTTTTTACTTTTGGTGGCCGCCCATCCAGGCGGGGCAGGTTTGGCTCATTTCGTGCTTATGCAAATTCCGATTTGTCGGATCTGCTGGCCTAGTCCATTCGTTTTGGCGTTTGGCTAATTAATTGAGGCGACTTGTCGCGTTGGCAATTAGTTTGGCATAAGCAGATGAAGATGATGACATGTTATGCCATGTTGTCATGGCAAATGGAGTTATTGCAGGAGTTGGGGGGGACCATTTGGCCTCCGTAGCTGAGAAGGTTAATTGCCAACAATGAGATTCAATCAAGCTAATGATGGGAGCAGCAGCCAAGCAGCTTCCAACAAGAAACAATTGCAAGTTATGAGCAGTGTTTGAAACGATCCGTTTGGTGGCTTCTTGTAACGACCTTTCGGGGTCGCAGGCATGAGCAGCATGAACTTTCTTTTGAGCTGGCTGAAATTATTGATGGAAATTTCAACAATTTTGTTAAGTGCGAGGGCAGTTTGATATAGTTTCTTTTACCAAAAGATATAACGCATTTATTACCTGTATTATCAAACTGCCCTCTTATGGTTATGGTTAGGTACGAACCTCCGAACAATCGAGACATTTATTAATCCTTAACCACATCCCAATGAAAAACGATTTAATTTCATTTTCAAAAGCCAAAAAAGTGAAAGCACTTCTTTCTTCTCTTTCTTCTCCCTTCTCCAAAATAATAAACAAAACACAAAAAATATTTAGGTTGCCCGGTCAAGAAGAAGGAATATTTATGCCATTTATGACACGAAAGGCCCTCACTCTCCCAACTGAGATTGCCACAATTTTTGCATATTTACCTCACGAAGACAAAATAAAGGCCAATCGAAAGCGAAAGATTTCATGCTGCGATATCAAACCATATGGACATATGGATCTCGTCTGTGGTTGAAGGTTCGCATTTGCATATGGGAACGATTGAAACCTGAACAAGATCGTCTGACACAAAGCGAGTGAGGGGCATTTCCTTGAAGGTAGCGAAAATGTAAAATGTCATGCGGTTTTATGACTTCATTAGCGACAGCCAAAGAGGAATTTAATGGACCGCTGGCCCCTCCTTTTAGGGGGGGTTGACAATACAAATTTGTGCCCGGGGTATTCGTGTCTTTGCCACTGCTCCTGATGAGCAGGAAATGAAAGTTTACTTTTGGAGTCTAGAGTCTAGAGTCTAGACTCTCGGCTCTGTGGCTCTCTGCATGTCACGATGATGATGATGTTGAGGTTGATGTGCATATGAGGTTGCCTAATAATGAAGTCGTGCATGGCATTTGTCCTCTACTCCTCCTCCTCCTGCTGCTGCTTCTCCACTGGCTGCATGGTTCGATGATTAACTGACTGAATGTTTGACACCTTTTTGCTACTCTGGTGCTTTCTTGAGTCGAAGGGAATTGGCGCATGTCAGCAAATTGGCTGTATATGGCACAACATTAGTTAAGCAGAATGTCACACGATTTGATTAGGATCACAACAAAATTTAGCTTAAAGAAAGTTTTCGTTAATAGTGCATGAACTAAATCTAGGGTAGTCAAAGTGCTGGGGATTGAAATGAGAAACTAATATTTTATGCGAATTAGTTTTTAGCTCAAGTCAAAGCTTAAATTCGAACTGATCCATTTTTCTAGAAGACAAAAAAAGTGTGCAACACTTGTTAAACGGAAAGCGTAAATGTGGTTTTCATTGTTGTGGTGTGGCGTGAACGAAGAGCGTCTACACCAGAGAGAAAGAGAGCATACATAAAAGTGCGTATATTTCACATTATCCACAAAGTGACCATCAAAAGGCAAATCTTTTGAAACGGAAACAGAACTGAAAGTGTTATTTTAAGCAGTTCAATCTCAAAATATCAAAGTTTTAGCCGGCTCGAGGTCACATTATGTTTGCACATAACTTTAAACAGGAACACACAGCACCACAAATGAGGCTAGTCGACTATAGAGCTGTTTTAAGAACCCCCCGGTTCTATTATCAAACTCTGCGAAAGCCGAAACTATACACATTCAAAATTTATTAGGGTACCCAATTGTAAATATATGGGTCGACAATTAGGTTAGGTTCAGATGGCTATGGACAGTAAGACTGTCCCTACACTTAGCCCAAAATAGGCCCATTGCGATACCATATAATTCCCTATTTAAGCCAGGGGCGGTTCCTCCAGACAGAACCATTGTGACAACGTTAAAAATTTCAGTAGAGACGGAATCTCTATCTCGGACACTTCCGAGAGTTTGAGTAGAAAGAGGTGACCAAGAGTTTTGAGTCTCCTTCTACTAAGGTCGACAATTAGAAATATAACAATACGGAAAGTCGGTCAATCCAGACCATGATATACACACCTGATCATATTAATAGGTACAAACCGGAATTTTTTAATTATAGATGGTTTTTTCGTACTTTTAGTGTTGACAACTTTTTAATTTTTGGTTTTTCGTTGTTGTTGTCAATGTCTGGCCACACTGTGACAAAGAGTTGAAAGAGGGGCTGCCCCGTATATCAAAGCTTTTCTATAAATTGCGAGTCCACCACACATTTCGCCTGATCATAATAATAGGTACAGTCTCCGTTTCTCACAAATATCAAGTGAATAATTTTGTAATCAGTGATCTTTTGGTAACTAAAGGTAGATTAAGTTTTTTTAGAAAAAATGGGTCGAAATTCTCATTGTACTAAAGAAGAAGCTCGATTGGTTCTTAGTCTGAGAAAAGAAGGCAAATCTTTACGAGCCAACGCCAAATTAATGAACAGGTCTTATAATTTTGTTAAAAATGCATTAGAAAGAAAACCAAGACAGAAAACCCGTGGAAGGCCACATAAAACAACAGAAACCCTTGACCACTACATAGTAACTTTGAGCAAAAAGGACCCATTTAAGTCATCGAAGGCTATTGCAGCCGAAATTGGGAATTCAGTTAGTGCTCCAACTATCCGAAGACGACTACAAGATGCCAACCTACCAGGAAGAATTGCCAGAAAAGTCCCACTTATGCGCAAAAAAAATATCACCATGAGGCAAACTTTTGCAAGGGACCACAAAGACTGGGTAGGATGCACCGGGGAGAAAAAATGGAGAAACATATTATGAAGCGATGAAACCAAGATTAATTTGTTTGGGAATGACTGTGAAAGGAATGTTCGACGACCTAATGGAAAGGAATTCCATCCACGGTTTACAAAAAAAAAACAGTCAAACATGGAGGTGGCAATATAATGGTATGGGGTTGCTTCTCCTGGTACGGCGTAGGTCCAATTTATCAGACTACGAACAAAATGAATGCTGAAGAGTAAAAATCCATATTGGAAACAGTTATGGTACCGTATGCTGAGGAAAATATGCCATTACGTTGGGTATTTCAGCAAGATAATGATCCCAAACACACATCAAGGCTGTTATCTAAATTTTTCGAGGACCAAAAAGTTGACGTTCTGAAGTGGCCAAGCCAATTCCCCGACCTTAACCCCATTGAAAACTTGTGGGGAGACTTAAAAAAGAAATTGGCAAAGCATTCATTTTCAGATAAACAAAAATTATGGGAAGGTGTCCAAAAACTGTGGTATGAGACACCAGTAGAGACCTGCCAGGCTCTTATTAAAAGAATGCCAAAAAGAATAGCAGTAGTGGCCAAAAATAGAGGTGGATACACTGGATACTAAGTTAGGAAATACTAATTTACCTAAAAAAAGAACACAAAATGGAAATTAAAATTTTTTTTCTTACCAACACATGAAGTGTACCTATTATTATGATCACACTGAAAACGTATCTGAAACACAAAATGATCTCTTTTATGTTATATTATTATTCTATGTTCCAATTAAGTTTATTTTATTAAAAACAAATAGTTTAAGAACCAATGAGAACAAATTTTAAGTTTGAAACAATGAATAAAACTGTTTTCTGTTACCTTAAAGTCAGAGTTGATGTGTGTACCTATTAATATGATCAGGTGTGCACATGCGAAATAAAATATACAGGGTGGACCATCTAGTGTTTGGAATTTGAACTATTCATAATTTGACTTTAAAAACGTCAAATGTCATTCGGAAAGCGACTAATATTTAGTTAAAACCAGGAGAGCACACATTTGTACGAGGCACGGCAAGATCGGCAATTGATTATTACTTAGTAAGAGGTTCATGGCTCTCATTGGTAGTAGATTTTAAGGTGGATAGTTTGATTTATTCCGACCACTTACCACTAGTAATAAGCCATACTTTTTCGGCAGAGCAAAATAACAATACTGAGTAGCTAAACCTGCTGCCAAAGCTTAGATGGTCAGAAAAATATGCAAGCAACTATAGACAAAACCTCTACCATAACCTGGAATTCAGCAACCCGGTAGCCAATACTCACTGCTACGATCTGAATAGTCTAATGGACTGCATTAAAAACTCGGTAATTCAACCAAAGATCCAAGACAACAAAAAATTTAAACAGGAGTGGTTTGACAGAGACTGTGAGGCTGCAAGAGATCGCTCATTCCACTGACTACGTTTATCAAGATCCGAAGGCACTCCCGAGACCTTAAGATGCTACCATCGGGCAAATAAGGACTATAAACAGAAATGCTACCTTGCCCGCAGTCGTTACATTGCAAGTCTGGTCAAATCCCTAGAGGAAATAACAGACAGCAAGTCATATTGGGCAGCCAGCAGAAAAATAAATGGGAGCAGATTTGTTAAAGGAGGAGAAGTTACAGCGCTACACTTTGCACTTCCATATCTAGAAAATAACAGACTGGATGAACCGATAACCATTGCTGAACTTAACAAGAAAGAAAGTCGGTCAAGCCCGACTATAACATACTCTGTACCCTTACACTCGCATTTGCTCAGGAGTCAAACGGCCAGTTAACACCCCGCGCACAACGCTGTGCGCTCTCTAAGTTTCTCTCTCTCTCTCTCTTTCTCTCTCGCACTAAGATTGCCTGTGTTGAACGGTTAGGGTATGTTGCTGTGGTTGTTGGTGGGAGGGTGCTTGGTGTTAACTGGCCGTTTTTTGCCCATAACTTGAGTATCGTTCATCCGATCTTTATCATTCC
Source organism: Lordiphosa magnipectinata (assembly GCA_037044535.1). Lineage (NCBI taxonomy): Eukaryota > Metazoa > Arthropoda > Insecta > Diptera > Drosophilidae > Lordiphosa > Lordiphosa magnipectinata. Next base: position 218,369 of record JBAMBO010004190.1, on the reverse strand, counting down.
TTTAGCAAATCGATAAATAATTTTTTGCAAGGTATCTCTAGAAGGAACGAACGATCTATCTCCAAAACTGTAGGAGATATGAAGTTTTTTCCAAATTGCGGGGGCGGGAGGGTGCGTGGCAAAAATTGAAAATAAACTTGATCTGCCTGCAAGTATAAGAAATATATGTCCCATACATGTCAAACCTCTATATCTTACCATCTCTGAGATCTCTTCGTTCATACGAACGGACGGACAGACGGACAGACAGACGGACATGGCGGACAGACGTGACCCACAGATCGCGTCAAACTACAGGGAAATCTCTTTACAAAATGCAATAGCTACGGTTTTGCTGCGATCCTGCTGGAAAGACTAAACTCTTGGATAAGCGAGGGAGATCTTCTGTCAGAGTTTCAGGCCGGGTTCCGGAAGGGTTACTCTACCATTGACAACGTCTACTGTCTTTCGAGCATCGCGGAGAAGTACATTTTAAGTGGCAGAAAGCTGTACGCGTTCTTTGTAAATTTCACAGCTGCATTCGACTCCATAGACAGGCGATTTCTTTTATTAAAGCTGTACAACCTAGGCATGTCTTCAAAAAACATTCAAATCTTGGAGAGACTCTACAAAAACAACCAACAAACAGTATGGGATGGCACAAACTTGTCACACTAGTTTTGCCACCGCAACGGGAGTAAAACAGGACTGTTTGCTTAGTCCGCTTCTCTTCGCCTAATACCTAAACGATCTTACTGATTGTCTTCCAGAAGGAATTTCGCCAGACGGCTATGAAATGAAGACTGATGATATAGTTGTCCTATCTGATTCACCTAGAAGTATGCAAAAAACAATTGATGCTCTGCATAAGTACTCTATGCTCTGGAATCTCACAATAAATATGAAGAAGTCGCAAATTCTTGTGTTTAAAAAACACTGTAGAGGGTTAGCAAGAGATGAAAAGTGGCAATTAAACGGCGTTGAGATACAAGTAGTTAAAAGCTACAAATATTTAGGAGTTTACTTCAACCACAACGACAGTTTTAATCTGCATCTAAAAAACAAACTGGCAGATTCCAAAGTAGCCATCAATTGTACCTAGAGGACGTTGCTTGGCAAGAAGGATGTGCCTACTAGCACAAAATACAAGCTTTTCAGTGCAGCGGTGAGGTCCATTATGTACTATGGCGCTCAAGTATGGGGGTTAGACCACTTCGACGAAGTCGAATACCTACTAAGGTATTTCATTAAAAGATTGATCCGCCTGCTGCAGTATACGCCATACAGAAAGATATATCTGGAAACTGGACTTTCGCCTCTTCACGTATATACAGCCGACATCCATTTCAGGTATATGCAAAAGGTAATGCGTATGCCCGATCACCGACTCCCAAAGATTGTGTTTTCATATTTACAGCGGGAAAAACTACAACACTTCCAAGAGTGGGAAAACCTGTCGGAGAAGCTATTCGTACCTTTACGTTTGGACAACACTATGGAATGGGCGCTCCGGTCAGACAACGTACGTAGTACGGGTGAGAGCTACAGAGACGAATTTATAAAGGAGGCGCAGCGCAGCTCGGTTTGCCTGCTAGGAAGGGAACTAAATTATGAGCTCGGTACAGTCAGCTACTTCTCGGATGTATTTACGATTGACCACATAAGAAGCATTTTTATGGCGCGTGGTGAGATCCTGGCACTAATTTTAATACCACATATAAGGTCTGGAAATTGTACGCTTTGTAATATGAGGGTGCGTGAGGACATACTACACTTTCTTGTCGACTTTCCCATTATAGCAGAGACCAGGCAATTGTACTTCGGAGGAACTGCTTTTGGAAGGGGGAAGATGATTTTGGATATCCTAAATGGATCAAATTGGAAGTTGCTCTCCTCTTACATTGCTGCAGCATTAAGGTACAGACACAGAATTGTAGCGGAGGTTTTTTAAAAAATTATAGATGTAAAAATAATTAAACACAATAGAAATAATAAACAATAATAGCCTTAGGAGTTTGCCGAAATGTTTAAACTAAATAATAATAGATTAAAAAAAAAAAAATTGGATCTTTAATCTATCTTTATGCTAGGAACGATGCGGTATCTTGCGACGAGCTTGGCAGCCGTGTGTAGTACTGGTATGAAGATGGAAAAAGGATCAGGCTGACGGTTTATATACCATGCCTTTAGTATATCTCTAAACGTGTCTTTTAAGTTCGATACACATGTATGTGACAATGAACAAATTTTGAAAAATTCTATTTAAATAAAGACTACTACTACTTAGTTAAAACTTTGACATTTACGAAATGGGTCGCTATTTGCTTGAAGAAAGTTGGGAAATGTTAAAAACATATTTCCAAAGTGGTGAGTCCTCGACTCAAACTGTGCGAAATTTGAAAAAATGTTCCGAAAACTCAATTTGTGGATCAATTCGTGAAGCGAGTTCGTGAAACTGGAATGTTGGTGGATAAGCCAACCCGTGTACGTACTCGTCCGGTGCGCTCGAACGAAAACATTGCTGCGGTTGCTGAAAATGTGCGTGAACAACCATCTTTGACACGAATTTTGCATAAAGACCTTGCCATGAAGCCATACAAAGTTCAAGTGGTGCAGCAGCTAAAGCCAATTGACCATCCAAATCGTCTACAGTTCGCAAATTGGGCGAAAGATCGTTTGGCCGAAGATGGTGAATTTGAACGAAAAATCATCTTTTCGGATGAAGCACATTTTCACCTCGGTGGTTATGTTAATAAACAAAATTGTCGCATCTGGGGCACAGAAAATCCGCATATCGTCGTCGAGAAGCCAATGCACCCACCACGAGTCACTGTTTGGTGCGGCCTTTGGTCCATTTTTCTTTGAAAATGAAGAAGGAGCCACCGTGACCGTGAATGGTGAATGTTAAGTGATTGGTACTTCAAGGACATTGAAGCGGAAGACTTGGTCGATATTTGGTTTCAACAATACGGCGCTACGTGCCACACAGCGCACGCCACAATCGATCTTCTGCGGCCTATCTTCGAAAATCGAATAATCAGCAAATATGGAGATGTGAATTGGCCGCCAAGAAGCTGTGATCTGACACTGTTAGACTATTATCTTTGGGGAGCGGTCAAGGACAAATGTTATGTAAACAATCCTGAAACAATTGATGAGTTGAAGAACGAGATTCGAGTTGCTATTGCTGACATACGTGCCGAAACAGTTGAAAATGTTCTCAAAAATTGGGTGGATCGAATGGGCTACTTGCCAAGTCAGCCGTGGTTGTCATTTGACCAAAATTATTTTTCATAAATAACTGACGTGAACCAACCTATCCAATAAATGTTCAACCTTTGAAAAATATCGAGCCTTTTTATTATTATAGCAAAATTAAATTCCAATTTTTAAATGGACCACCCTGTCTGTATAAATGCCTCTTTTCCAGCTTTTTTGTCGAAAAATACAGCATTTTTTCCTCTCCGTCCCGCCTAAAACGGATTTTTTTTCTCGGCAAAAGTTGGCAACACTGATTGCTACCTTTATTTTAAACAGTTCAATCTCAAAATTGCAAAGTTTTAGCCGGCTCGAGGTCACTTTATGTTTGCACATAACTTAGACAGGAAACACTTATGAGGCTGGTCGACTATATAGCTGTTTTTAGAACCTCCCAGTTCTCTAATCAACTCCCCAAAAGCTGAAACTTAAAAAAAAGTTATTGGATTTCAAAAAAACATTCTTATTGGTCGAAAAAGTTGGATTTAGTGGCATTGTGTAACTTTAAAAACGTCTTTTCCAATTTTCTTGTCGCAATCAAAAAAAAAACTTCGCCAACTCTGCGAACTTTTCGGTCATACGAATGAAATTCTCCTAGGAAGCATGAACGGCTCCCTAGATACCCCTTAATTCAAAGATGAATGAATCTCTTACTTACCTAGCTGTGGCTTGGGACGAAATGTAACAGGTTGCCAAATAGAAAGATGACGAAATTCAATAGGGCCAGGAAAGCCGCAGCAGCAGGCGCAAGGTTAAGGACGTCAACGTCGACGACGACGTCTTTGCTGTCTCTATGTGTGTTTGTATTGGTGCGTTGCTTTGTTTACACTTGCCAAATGAACTGCAGCTGCCTTCATATCATGATGCGCCATGGACTAACAGCCACTTAATTGTTAATATACATTTAAATAATGTCCCAAGCCTCGGGCACTTTCAACACAATCACACACACGCGAGCGCCACTCTTTGTCACTGTTTTTTTTGCACCATTTTCTACATACACGAATCTATCGATAGCTGACGGCTGACGATAGGCGATCTCGATTACATTGTTACCGACGGAACGGTCATCGACGTCGCTAGCGACTGCGCCCAGCATTCGTTCGGTAAGAAATTATTATTATTATTTATTATTATTATAATTGCCCTGAAGTTTGAAACGCATAGAAGAAATAATATGCGACCACAACATATATTCTTGATTAGCATGACGAGCTGAGTGATCTTTGTCCGTGTGTCTGTCCGTCAGCCTCAGCGTCTGCTGAGGGCCAATAGAAATGGAAAGAGACAGAAAGCCAACAAACAAGCCCGAATGGAAATATTGAATTTGCAAATCTGTTTGAAAGCGTATAATATTAATAATGGCCTTGTTTAAGACGCTAACATTGAAAACAAAAACAAAAAACAAACAATTTTGTAGTGAGACCGCATTTGACTATTTTTTGGAGATCAGTTGCAGAACGCGCTAGTGCATTTTTCTTACTCTATCGATGGTTTTAGCCAACCATCGACTGTTGTTAGAGGTGAGCGCGTGAGCGAATCTTCTTTCACGACTTAAATTTTTTAAGGGAGCTAAATCTAAATAATGTCCGATTGGCTTTATTATTGGTAGGGGATGTTCCCAAGGGGACTCTTATGCCAAGTTGATAAGGCGGTCCGAGGCACGCTTCACATGGACCCAGAGGTTAGAGCGATATCATCGGTTAAGAGGGTCTTCTAGTTTAGACGGCCGAATTTGACCTGTTTTTTTACAAAATCGTGGAAAGAAAACGCGTAGAGATTTTTTAGTTATATTTTTTGCATTTGATAGGGCAATTCATAAAATAACATACAAAACTAAAAATGTGTGAATGAGAGGGGTTTTCAAAAAGCTCTCGGCCTCCAAAGACGGGTCTCCAAAAAAAAAGTATGTCCAATGTTCGCACGATTGCGGGAGTATACCGCATCCGAAAAAAAACAAAAACGGGGAATGAGTTAGCATAAATGCCTATATCGTGTGAACCTCAAGAAAAAAAAATTTTTTTGTTGAAATGGCAGCCACTTAAAAACGAAAAATGGATTATTCACTCTTTTCTTTAGTCCAGTGTACAAAAAAAAAGTACAAAAATGTTTTCGGCGATGATCGAGGTTCACACGATAGCGCCGTTAATTCTGCAAAATCGGTGCAGAAACACTTGAGTTATCGTGCGGACATGTTTGAAAAACATGTTGAAAGTTTCAACAACTTTTTTCGATAAAATAAAAAATATTTTTAATAGATTTTAAACATGGATTCGATGCAATTATGAGTTAACTTTCACTGAAAAAAAAAATTATCAAAATCGGTTCAACAGTTATCAAGGAATTTCGGACAAAGTGCGTCAAGACTTGGTAAAAAAAAAATCCCATTCAATTTTCAAGTAAATTTTTTTTTTCAAAAGCAACATTTTAAAAATTAGTAACATTTTATAACTTTAATTGAAGTCTTTTGATAAAAAAAAAGAAAAAACATCGAATTTTAAAAATACGAGGGTCGAAGGAAATTTTTTTTATCTGAAAAAAATTTGATTTTGTTTATTGTTGTGATTTGCTTGAAAGTTTTGCAGGATGTTTTTAAGACCCTAATAGAAAAGTTAAGTTAATAAAAACAAAATCGGAAAAAAATTTTTTAACTAGAACACTCCCTTAAGGCGTCTTCTGAGCCTGTTTGTAGCCAATTCAGAGGCAAGTCACAAGTCGGTCATGATACCTGCCGGTATGCATATTAATTTGGGACATAATGCCGAAAGATGCAAATCGCGATATAAAGTTGTATGCCTCACATACCAGGGAGCATCCGCGATGTGCTGGAGTACTTGGCTTGTAGAAGATTCTAGTTTCTTGAGAGTAGTGGAGCATGCCGTACCCCATAGCGAGATCCCCCATTTCCAGGAAGTCATGATAATAGCCTTGTAAACAAGGAAAGTCCGCTACGAGGCTTGAGAAGACAATTTAGCTCCTTCGCCTTAGCTGCGACTGTAGCAGCTGCTGAGAACACTACCCTGAGATAGCCCCGCTAGAATGGGACGGATGCTTGATCGCTCGCCTCTCAGCTCAATCGTAAAACGGCGGCCCAGGAGAAAGCAGCGAATCAGTAGATATTGTTATGTTGAAAAGCAAGCCCTCGTGCCAAACGCGATCGCACGCCTGTCTTATATCCAGAAAGATAGCAGAGCAGTATTGAAAGTTCTCAAATGATTTTAAGATATGGTATGGACCTCTTGCGGCGCACAATGTCCTCTGCGAAAACCAAACTGATGGTCTGGTATGGCATCTTAAACCGCGCTAACTGTCAAGATTCTTCCAAGAATTATTCTTTCAAATTTTTTGGACAAATTTGACAGTAGACTAATTGGCCGGTAGGAGATGGGCTTTGAGAGATCCTTGCCCTTCTTAGAAATCATTACGATTACCGCAGACTTCCAAGTGGTCGAAAAGTATTGGAAAGTACACTGCTCGCCACTTGAATAGGACACCTCTAATGTCGATTTTCTATAGTTAATTGCTGCTAAACCAAGCCATCTAGGAAAATAATTTTTGTTTTCTTATAAAGTTTATTTCAATGTTGTAATTAGACGAAAATTACAAAATTATTCAAAAGTTGTAAGTATACAAAAAAAACATTGTTAACCAATAAGTAACCAATTTTGGAGTCTTCATTTTGCACCAGTTGAATAGGACACTTTATCGAAAAACCATTTAAGAAAATTTCAATCCTTTTCAAATAACAATATTACTTAAATAAGAAATTACTAACATGTTTTTAAACCAAAAAAAGTTTTTAATAGTGTGTTGAGCCTCCTTTTTTCTCCAAAACCTCACACATTCGGTCTGGAAGGGATGCATACAATTTTCCCAAATAATTCAACGATATCGAGCCCCATGCTAATTTGATAGCTGCAATTAGTTCGGGAACGCTCGAATATTGCTGACCTGATCCATATACTTCACGTGTTAGCCATCCCCACACATTCTCAATGATATTCAAGTCCGGTGAATAGTGTAAGTAAAGTTTAATAACTCCACGTTTTGGCTCGCTATATACGATTTAACAATCCGGGCCGTATGTATAGGGGCATTATCATGTTGATGAATCTATTTTAGATTTGCAAAAAGAGTTTGGAAGTGTGGAAAGGCCTCTTTCAATATACCATTATAACACAACGCATTCATGGTGGTTGGAATGAATTTAAGCTCACAGGTGCCATAATAGGAAATGGCCCCCCATACCATAATACCTCCAGCATCCAGCACTGCTGTGCAACTTATCAAGATGGTGTGGTTCTTTTCGAAGATCCTGAAAATAGTAGCTGTAGCCATCGGGGCCCTCCAAATTAAACTTTTTTTCGTCCGAAAAGACAACACGTTGCCACTCCGAAGTCCAGGTGACATGTGCGCGCGCGAAATCAAGGCGTTGTAACTTCCGAGCCGGGTTAAAAGGTGGCTTCTTCTTGATTTTTAGTCTCTTCAGGTGTGTAGCATTATTAAAAACACGACGCATGGTTGTCAAACTTGCTTTAACGTTGCATTTTTCCCTTATCTTGGTCAAAGAGTCGTGCAAATTGGAAGCTTCTCTTAATATAAGTCGCTTGTCCGCGATGGTAAGCACACTGTGGATGCGGCCCTTCATGTTTTTACCATAATTAGCCTCATTATTTAAAAAATTTGTTATTTCGTGACGGCTCCTGTCGACTTTTTTTTGCTATTTTGGCAATAGAAAGGCCAGAATTCTTGTAAGCTTCTCCGACTCAGATAATGAAGTGCCACGCCCCTTTTTAATTTTTTTTAATTTTATATACACTTCAATTAAAGCAAAAAGTTTAAGTAAACCAAAATTTGTGTGCACGTGTCAACGATACCGACCAAATAAAATGCATGTTCTATTCAAGTGGCAATGCTCACATAAAGTGCAAACAACTTTATAACGGTTCTATTCCAAAACTTGGAATATACCAGAAAGAGCGAAGAATGCTTGCGCAAAGATAATATGCAAAAAAATACAGTTATTCTACCATTTCGTTTTCGAGTTACCAGCAGTTTTAAAGAGAGCATACAGGGTGTCCTATTCAAGTGGCGAGCAGTGTATCTTGCGTTTTTGTTTCAATGCTGTTGTGAGCATCTGCTTGGTGTGTCTCTTGTATGCACTGAATCCCAAGTCACATGCTGTCCTGGCTGATATTCATCTCACGAGACATGATTTTCTGCTTCCGCAGTGGATTTCGACGAATTCCGTCTTTCACGGCTTTGATGGCTTGTGGCGTTCGAACAGTGCGCGGACGCCATCAGTATGCTCAAATAACTTCATGGTACGATACACAAACTTTTGGATGATTTCCAGTGGGCGCAACATCCGAAAGATTTCACCTTTTTCGAAGCCCCATTTATGAGCGAGCCCCATTCCATGATTACAAACAACTGAGGCCAAATACTTTTGATGCAGTTATATGGCATAAATGTCACTTGTCAAATAGCCGTCAAGTTGGAGCTTATGCGTTCAATGGTTCTCGAGAACAAGTGTGTTCAATACGAGTACCAAAACAATTGCGACTACTAGGTGAAGTAAGTCAAACAGCTATAATATGAAATGCTAACGTCTATACGAAAACATATATAAACATATAAATAAAAAGGCATATTCTAAAAAAAAACAGGCTACAGGCCTCATTTAAAGCGTTATTTGAGTATGCTAATCCAGCTTTTAAAGTTCTTAGCCAGTTTTATGAACGAAACATATAAAAAAATGAAGGACAGCTTTGGGGATATATAACTAAGTCCGGACACTTCTTTTCAGACTATGTTCTGGTCTACAAAGCATCGAAGTTTTTTTTGGCTATACGTTTCATTGGATTGACGAAAAGTTTAAGAGGCAATCAGACGCATTTAGTGGAAGTCACACATTTGACGCTATCCATCGAAAAATTCACGAAGATTTTGGGCTGTTGGCGCAACAACGAAAGATAACGGCTCAAACTTTGTGAAAGCTTTCAAAGAATTCGGCATATCTGAAGATATTGTTCAAGATACTGAATGGGAAGAAGAATGGAAAGTTTTAGAAGAAAGTGCAGAAATTTCTAACCAATCATTCTTCTGTTACCGAACCACGCGAGATGCGCTTTACATACGCTAAACTTGATCGCCACTTCAGATTTTAGTTTGATTTTGAAATCCTATTTACATATCTACGAAAATCACTGAAAAGTAAGATTAACCTTGATTGAATTATTTTAGAGCTAAACATGTAATTTTCTTATGATTTTGAAAAAATGTTCTGGCTTATGGAACAAAATAAATCGTCCCAAAACTGAGAAAATATCTGTTTTGGGATTACAGTTCATTTACCCTGTCATCAAGCGATGGAAATCGTTATACAATTCCATCTCAAATATTTTGTTACACAAAGCAAACTTTGCCAAGAGCTTGAAATAGAGGGCTTTTTAGACTGCGATTTTGACTACTTGAAAGAGTACGTTATTTTGCTGCAACCTAATAGCTGAAGCGATAGACTTTTTGCGGAATGTCTGATGGATTTCTGCTTTCAAATCTGTAAACAATGAAGACCAAAATATGCAAGGCTGACCGCTGAATAGTTTCAGTGAGTATGTGGACGAAATGTCAAATCGATTGCTATCAGCATTGGACAGATCGTAGTTCGTCCTAGAAAAAAAAACATGTATTAGTTTCCATCGGGCGAACCCAACGAGAATTTTCAAGAAATAAAGAGAGTGTTTGAAAAACAAAAAAAAATATTAGTAAATGGCTACACGTGCAACTTTTGCCTCCAGCAGTTCTAGACAGAAAAGGAATAAACCAGGAAGTCAACTCCAAGTAGGAGATTTCTAAATATATTGACGCAGCAAAGGGTGTATAGACTTGACGGCACTTCTGAAGAAGGGCTTAAATTTCTGACTTGACCAAGAAATATGAATTCGATAAACCAAGAACAAAATTAACAAACCTAACAAATTGAGAAATAATGATGAAATTAAAAAAAAAATAAGTTGTTAGCTCTAGCAGAGCTGGAAAATGAATGAGGAGCAAGTGAATGTGTTTAAAGGGTCATAAGAAACCCATGCCTACTAAGATTGGAAAAATGATTGAATTAAAACCCATGCCTACTTAGACTGCAAAAAAGTTTGGAAAATTTGAAATTTAAAGAGGGCGCCCCTAAACGAATTCCTTTGGTATCATAGAATAAGAAATAAAGATCTCCTCTTGTACTAGACCCAGAAAAAACATATTCCTTAAATTTTAGGACAATAGATTTTATTACCTAAAATGTGATTTTCAGGCATTAAATTTTTAAATTCTAAAAAAATCTGGTGTTAGGTTACAATTTCTTAGCGAATCCTTTGCCTTAAAGTTATGTCATTTTCCTAAACTTAACATAATTATTTCAAATATAAAACGATTCAAAAACCATGGTTTGATCAGAACATAGCCTGTCATATCTCACAACGGGATACAGCTTACAAAAAATGGAAGAGATACAAGACTGAAAAGCATCATCGAAGATTTAAATATTTAAGAAAAACTGTCAATAATCTTATAACGGCAGCTAAGCAATCGTATTATTCAGCGAAATTTAATGATGCTATTTTAACTGGATAAACCTGGAGTGAGCTCAGGAAGTTTGGTATTGGCAAACAAAAAAGTCGAAAAAAGTTGTGCAATCTGAAGTACCTGAAGCTACCAATAATACGTACCTTGAAAACATGCCAAATAGTAACTGTCAAAGTAGTTTTAACTTTATGTGTGTGATTCAGTGTGATGTCCTTGAATCTGTTCTTAAAATTAAGTCTAATGCAATATGATTGAACGAGATGAATACAAAATTTTTTAAAATTATCCTCCCACACATTCTACCCCACATTAACCATATCTGCAACACAGTCCTTACGACATCAACATTCCCAGAAATATGGAAACTCGCAAAAATAATTCCTATACCAAAAGGACCAATCTCAATTTGACCATTTTTGTCAAAAGTAGTAGAACAGTTAATAGCAAATCAAATATGTAAATTTGTAACGGAAAACTTATTGTTAACTGATAAACAGTCAGAATATAGAAAGAACAGAAGCTACACCACGGCAATAATAAACATAACAAAGGGTATAAGGAGGCAAGTAGACAACGGAAATGTTACACTTTTAACACTATTCGACTTTAGCAAGACATTTGACACTGTTTATTACGAAATCTTAATAACGAAGCTAGACAGATTCTATAAATTCGCAAATACTGCTTTAAAACTTATTAAATCAGTGCAGTGGTTACGGAGTCCACTTTGTACCTTAAGCAAGGTGTCCTCTAGGGGTCAGTCCTTGGTCCCCTTCTTTTCTCATTATATGTAAATGACCTGCCAGATATGTTGTCTAATTGTAATGTCCACATGTATGCAGATGATGTGCAGATGTATGTTAGCCGTCCGTTAAATAGAATAAATGAGTTCATCAAAATATGTAACAATGTTTTGTGGAATGTTAATGGACGGACTATCACTAAATCCAGCAAAATGTTAATGCATAATAATTAATAAAAAGTCACTAAGTACCACAAATCTACCTCGACTAAATATTGCTGGCACCCCCTTAGAATATGTTGCTCAAGCTGTTAATCTAGGTATAACTTTTAATGACACTCTTAGCTGGAATGAACAAATGACTAAAGCCGCTGGAAAAACCTACGGAATACTAAGAAAGCTTTCGTTGACTAAATCTTATTTGCCGACTAATCTCAGACTCCTTATTGCAAAGGCGTACTTGACACCCAGTCTTTGTTATGGAATTGAAATATTCGGAAACTGTGACGCTGCTTCTCAGAGACGACTTAATGTAGCGTTTAATAACATTGCTAGGTATGTGTATAATAAGAAAAGAACTGACCACATTACATGCTTTGCCAGACAGATATATGATCTTGATTTTAAGACTTGGACTGATTATAGATCTCTGCTACTATTACATAAGATAATATACACTAGACAACCATCGTATTTATATGACAAAATAAGTTTTGCCGTCTCAACGAGAACTTTGAATCTCACTCTAGCCAGCTGTGAACGTCAATTTTTTGTAAACAATGTTCGGTTGTGGAACCAACTCCCACCAAACTGGAAGAGTATTAGTAGTGTCACGCAATTTAGGGTCAAATTACATTCCTATCTACAAAATTAAATTATATAACTAATTTTAATAATAATAATAAGTAATATTAAGTAATTGTTCGCTGATTCTTATGTTTTTGTGACTGATGCAATAATCATTAAGTATACACTTGTAGCACCAGAAATTTCTTTAAAATAAATATAAATATAAAACAAGTAAGAAAGTCGGTCAAGCCCGACTGTGAAATTCTTTGTACCTGCAAAATGGTATGCTTAGTACAAATATTGCTCCTGATGCGCTGCCGTAGCAAACTTTCTTTTGCTTATAACTAGAGTATTGCTTATCCGATCTACATATACCAAAAGTTTGTCGGATCGTTAAATAATACTTCTAGAAGGTGCGAACCATTTATCTACAAAATATATTTGGAGTTTTTGCGTATTTAAGGGGGCGGTAGGGGCGTGGCAAAAATTGAAAATATACTTGATCTGCCTGCAAATATAAGAACTATATGTCCAATATATGTACAACAATCTCTTACCATCTCTGAAATCATTTCGTTCATACGGACAGACAGACGGACATGGCTATACAGACTCGACTGTTGATACTGATCAAGAATACACATACTTTATAGGGTCGGAAATGTTTCCTTCTCCCAGTTACATACACACCTAATCATATTAATAGGTACACACATCAACTCTGACTTTAAGGTAACAGAAAACCGTTTTATTCATTGTTTCAAACTTAAAATTTGTTCTCATTGGTTCTTAAACTATTGGTTTTTAATAAAATAAACTTAATTGTAACATAGAATAATAATATAACATAAAAGAGATAATTTTGTGTTTCAGATACGTTTTCAGTGTGATCATAATAATAGGTACACTTCATGTGTTGGTAAGAAAAAAAATTTTCATTTCCATTTTGTCTTCTTTTTTTAGGTAAATTAGTATTTCCTAACTTAGTATCCAGTGTATCCACCTCTATTTTTGGCCACTACTGCTATTCTTTTTGGCATACTTTTAATAAGAGCCTGGCAGGTCTATACTGGTGTCTCATACCACAGTTTTTGGACACCTTCCCATAATTTTTGTTTATTTGAAAATGAATGCTTTGCCAATTTCTTTTTTAAGTCTCCCCACAAGTTTCGGGGGATTGGCTTGGCCACTTCAGAACGTCAACTTTTTGGTCCTCGAAAAATTTAGATAACAGCCTTGATGTGTGTTTAGGATCATTATCTTGCTGAAATACCCAACGTAATGGCATATTTTCCTTAGCATACGGTACCATAACTGTTTCCAATATGGATTTGTACTCTTCAGCATTCATTTTGTTCGTAGTCTGATAAATTGGACCTACGTCGTAGCAGGAGAAGCAACCCCATACCATTATATTGCCACCTCCATGTTTGACTGTTTTTTTTTGGAGGCCGTGGATGGAATTCTTTTCCATTAGGGCGTCGAACATTCCTTTCACAGTCATTCCCAAACAAATTAATCTTGGTTTCATCGCTCCATAATATGTTTCTCCATTTTTTCTCCCAGGTGCATCCTACCCAGTCTTTGTGGTCCCTTGCAAAAGTTGCAAAAGTGCCTCATGGTGATATTGTTTTTGCGCATAAGTGGGACTTTTCTGGCAATTCTTCCTGGTAGGTTGGCATCTTGTAGTCGTCTTCGCATAGTTGGAGCACTAACTGAATTCCCAATTTCGGCTGCAATAGCCTTCGATGACTTAAATGGGTCCTTTTTGCCCAAAGTTACTATGTAGTGGTCAAGGGTTTCTGTTGATTTTTGTGGCCTTCCACGGGTTTCCTGTCTTGGTTTTCTTTCTAATGCATTTTTAACAAAATTATGAGACCTGTTCATTAATTTGGCGATGGCTCGTAAAGATTTGTCTTCTTTTCTCAGACTAAGAACCAATCGAGCTTCTTCTTTAGTACAATGAGAATTTCGACCCAATTATTTAATTCTCTGTATTGACAGGAGTTATACTTAATTTACCTTTAGTTACCAAAAGATCACTGATTACAAAATGATTCACTTGATACTTGTGAGAAACGGAGACTGTACCTATTATTATGATCAGGCGAAATGTGTGGTGGACTCGCAATTTATAGAAAAGCTTTGATATACGGGGCAGCCCCTCTTTCAACTCTTTGTCACAGTGTGGCCAGACATTGACAACAACAAAAAACCAAAAATTAAAAAGTTGTCAACACTAAAAGTACGAAAAAACAATCTATAAGGAAAAAATTCCGGTGTGTACCTATTAATATGATCACTTGTATATACTCAACAAATAATGATTTTTGTTTCCAAAAGTATACTTAATTTGCTATAATCTAATATATATTTTGTATCAAATTAATGTTAATTTTTTTTTTTAATTTAAATTAGTACTTTGTAGTATCCCCTTTTGCTTTAATTACACATTTTTACCCTATTGGGCATCGAATTGTACAAAGCGCTTAAATATTCCTCAGTGATATCCTCGTACCATACTTTTTCTATCACATCCTTCAATTCTACCATGGTTTTAGGCTTCCATTTTTTTTATTTTCGCAGTCATAAGGCAGAAAAGACATTCTCTATTGGGTTGAGGTCAGGGCTGTTTCCGGGCCAATTTAGGGACTTAATGCCCAATTCTTCCTTCAAAATTGTTATCTTCGTTAAGAAGAAGGTCAAAATTAATTGATTAAGTTATTTTAATAACAAAAGCTCACTGAATTACTTACAGATCGAGCCTGATGGCAAGGTGCAGAATCATCTTGAAAAATAGGATCTTCTTCTTTCTCACTTATTGCCTCAATGCTAGGCACAGCTCCACTTAAAATTATATCTTTATATTCATTCCGCGTTCACCATACCCTGAAACATTAAAATTGATTCAGTTTTATATTTAGATATGCTTCCCCATATCATAATATGTATGGTGAATGGTTAACGGTTACCACACAGCAATTTTCCAAATATCGTTCGCCCTTTCTACGGCGCAACTTGCAAGAGCCATCGGGTCCAATGAGATTGAATTTGGACTCATCCGAAAATAGCACTCGTGACCATTCGGAATCGCTTCAATTTTTTCCTTGGCCCAGTTTAGCCGATTTTCCTTCATTCTTTTATTTAGGAGTGGCTTTTTTGCAGCTGTCCTTGCCATTAAACTTACTTCATTTAAACGACGTTGAAATGTTCGGGTCGCAAATTGTTGCCTTACCTCAGATGCTATCTCAGCTGCATTTTTAAAGCGATCCTGCAGGCTCGTTTGCATGATAATACGATCTTCTCGTGCTGTGGTGCCTTTTTTTCATTCCCGATCCTTGCTTCCTTTCCCCCTTCACCTGTCTCACGATATTTTTTTAAAAATCGACGCACTAAACTTTCATTACAACCTGTCTGAGCTGCTATTTGACGATTTGGTACATTTTGTTTAGATAATAAAATAATTCTCTCCTTCTCCCGATTTCTGAACTGCTTTCCTTTAGACATACTTTTAAAGGTGTCACCAAAAATAAAATTCTAGAAAAAGATATTTTGACAACTAAGCTCTTGAAATGACGAATCTATGTGAAGAATATTTAAGAGAACCCCCGCAAAAAAAAAACAAGAAAGAAAGTCGGTCAAGCCCGACTATAACATTCTCTGTACCCTTAACGTTGCAGCTCGCATTTGCTCACTAGTTTATACGCGCTCATCTTTAAGTTTCACTCTCTCTCTCTCTCTCACTAAGATTGCCGTTCAATAGAATGCTCTGGTGGTGGGTGTGGGGTGTTTACTGGCTCGTTTTTTGCTCATAACTTGAGTATCGTTCATCTGATCTTTATCATTCCATCAGCAAATCGATAAATAATTTTGTTTACAAGGTATCTCTAGAAGATACGAACGATCTATCTTCAAAACTGTAGGAGATATGACGTTTTTTCCAAATTGCGGGGGCGGGAGGGGGCGTGGCGAAAATTGAAAATAAACTTGATCTGCCTGCAATTATAAGAAATATATGCCACATACATGTCAAACCTCTATCTCTTACCATCTCTGAGATCTCTTTGTTCATACGGACGGACAGACAGACAGACGGACATGGCTATATCGACTCGGCTGTTGATGCTGATCAAGAATATATATACTTTATAGGGTCGGAAACGATTCCTTCTCCCTGTTACATACTTTTGCACAAACTTAATATACTCTATGTACCTTCGGTACAGAGTATAAAAACCATGCTTCTGCGGTGATTCTCATCCTCTTCACCACGGGCCTTGTTACTGACTGAGTGGCTAAATGCCAAGTGCTTATGGTTTCATTCTTTACTATGATTTGCCGCTCTCTGACAATAGTGCTTGATAGTCGTGCGTGTTAAGAGGCCGCCTTTCGCGTTAGGTCCCGATGTATTGAGTTTAAGTCCCAGTAAAGAAAGTAAAAACAATTTGAAATATGTTTTTTTCTCCGAAAGAAGACATTGCCGAACCAACACACACAAAAAAGTATGCTGAAACAATTGTTGAACAAATTAGCTGGAAAGGAGGGGGTGTTGGTGGTCGTGTGGTGTCCTATTCATGATTTTGTCGTTACATTTCGAACGAATTTTGTGGGGGTGACGACACAATTTCGAGCGAAATAATGTCTTTTTGTTTTGTCGGAATAATGTCGTTTCAAAACGACATCATTTCGATTCCAAATGTACTGGGCGAAATTATGTCTTCGGAATTATGTCGCTAAGTCATTTTGTGTGCCGTGTTTTACCTAAAAACGACGCTTTAAGGTCATACATTGCCTTAAATCTTAGGTCACATATTATATTACTTAAAAATTAAATTTGTTGCCTAGAAAAACTTTAGGTAAGGCTGCTTTCACATTGTTTGATACATGAGACATGATAATCTAGTAATAGTGTGAAAGTGAGACTCGTGCAGGGATCTAATAGATAGATATAAAGTATATCCCAAATGAGTGAACGTTTGCCCAAACTAAGATTGATTTGAGTCAAACTTAATTTAGTTAATCGAAACTCGTTTTTCTAGAAATGAGAACGAAAATATGAAAACATAGTACTTTAGTTGAAATTGGAAATTGGAAACGGCCTTTAACGCAAATGATTGGATATTTTAAGCGGGTGTAGCTTTGAAGTTTGTACATCAAATAAGTTTGTGTTACTTAATTTTAGTATTTATTAATTCTATAGAATATTTGCGGCATTACGTTGGAGGTACGTAATATGGAATGTACCAACTCTTTTCTAATGATAGCCAATAGCAGCTATGAAACCTCCTTGTTATTCTGGAGACTAACTCATATTATGTGGGCTAGTGCAGCTAACCCAAATCTTTACCTTCCTCATCTTTCCTTACACATATGTGATATTACATTGTCAATTTGTACGGATGCTGGCAAGGTTAGAAGATCGAAAAGCACTAACGTGTGGGACACCATCAGCAAAATTGTTACAGTTATAGCACCAGCAAAAGGTGCAACCACAAGAATGCAGAGCGAACAGTTAGATTTTTGTGATATTTATACTATCTGGATTCAATGCAAAATTGAAATCGAAAACATCAACTCAGAATTGGCAAAAATTTTGTCTCAAAAATTAGAATTTAGAGAGCCTAGTCCGCTAAGAATGATGCTTACCTATGGGGAACATTTCTTGATCCCATATATTGTGTTTCATTAACTGCACACTCGAAAAACATGTAAGTTGTAATAAGTTAGGGGTTGTAGATCGACGTTTCACAAATCCATGTTGATAGGGTGAAATAATGGAAAAACATAAATGTTGCAATTGAGATGTCATAATTCTCTCAAAAGTGTTAGGAATTGCACACAACTTGGAAATACCCCCGGTTCCGGTTTGATTCCCTGCTTACCCACTTACCTGCTAAATAAATAAAATAAATATTTGATTCGCATCAACAACATCAAAATAAAAACAGCTTTATTTGTTTTAATATTTCTCTTTTGTTTTTATTATTTCTTTTTATCATTTTGCTTGGTTTTTAGTTTTTGTTTTTATTTAGTATTTTGTGTGCCTAAATTATTTTCGCACAATTGAATGGAATTTGTTTTGATGATGAAAATGATGAATTAATTTTTTGTATTTGTTTATGTTTATGTTTTTGTTTTTTGTTTATGTTTTTGTTCGCTTGAGTGTTTACCATTTTCACATAATTAGTTTGCTATGCTAAATTGGAACATTTTTGAGTTGCTCGTAGTGGAAATTTGTTGTATTTTTTTGCTTTTTAATGCTGATAAATGCTAATTATGAAAAGGCGTGTGTGTGAGTGTGTGTGTTTGTGTGTAAGTTAATGAATAAATATTTAAAATACAATATTGCAGGTTGATCTCTCAGGTCGTTAAAACTAATAAATGCCAAAATGCATACAGAAATCAATATTGATAAATTGAAGTAATTTATTTTGTTTGTGTGTGTTTTGTTGTTTTTTTTGTACATATGACTTATGTGACTAGTCTTTGGTTGTTTAATTTTATGGTTAAATGAAAAACTTGAACTTTGCGTTTTGAAGAGGAATGTTTTTGTATACCTTTTCGCTTAATGTTTCTATGTATATATTATGTTTTTAAGTACGTTAATTAAGTATGCTAGAAGAAACTTGTTGTTGCTGCCGGCTCGAATAGTTTAAATTGCTAATTGGAGCAAATGGCAAAAAAATATATACAATTTATTTACAATGGCGCGAGTTTATTTGATTGTTTTAAGTACTTTTGTTTGTTGTAGTTGTTGCTGGTAATTTGTTTAAATTGATATGCTTGTCATGAATTTTTGTATTAACTATTTAAAAATGCGCAAGGCTCGTCGTAAGTTGATTAATGATTTAAAGGGGGAATATTTTTGTTGTGTATTTAAGTTTGGAATGCAAATGTCAATTCAAAAAAAAAAAGAACAAAAACATTTACCAAATTTTTGTGGTTAGTTCTGTCTGCCCTTTTTCCGTATTTGCTTTAATCTAACAAAATCCCTCCACTAATGCCGCACGGCCATAAAGGATGAAACGTGCTCGGCATCTAAACCGAGGTTGACTCCTTGGATAGTTCGGAAGTGACACTAAATTCGTTTTGGTTTTTTTTGGCCCAATTGGGAATGCTTTGAGCTGCTGCTTATGGACTTGGTTTTGCACAGAACTTCACAAAATTGTTACGTGTAATCCTTTTTATGATCTGCGCCCCGTTGTTGTGCCTCGAATTTTAAATAGGCAACACAATATGTTGACGCAACAATGTTGCCGCAACATGTCACTGCCAAATCCAGTTGCTCTGTGAGCAACTTTCCCCTGACTCTCAGCTGGCTATTACCAGGGTACTGTTGCCCTGAGGAGGCCACTGACAGCCCACCGCCAAATCTGTGGGCACTGGTGAAGATGTGACCGATGACATGGACGAGCTGCTGTGTGGATGCAGCTGCTGAGGCTGATGATATTCGGGCTCCTCGTAGGCGGCATCCTCATCACAGTCATGCTGCGGGTGCGGATAAAGCGGCGCATGATGATGATGATGATGATGTACATGATGATACGGATGGAACTGACCGCCGGCTGTTGTTGCTGTTGTTAGTGGCGGCGATGACATGACCATGGCTGCTGTGGCCTGAGCTGTTGGTGGAAATGGCAACGGTAGCGGGTGAACGGGCAATGGTAGCGGTTGCAATCCTCGTATACTGTCCGCCGGGTGTGCCGTATAGATGTTGCTGCGTCTCAGATGATTGTTGTTGTTGTTGCTAATGTTGTTGTTGTGGCCACTGCTGCCAGCACTAGCAGAGCCATTGCCGCCAACCGTTCCACCACCCACACCGCCAACATTGCCGTGGGCGCGCTTGTTGCGGGACCACCATTGCACGTGCGTGTCTGCCGAAAAGAGAAGAAACAACAAACAAATAACGAAAATACAGATGAGACGGAAACGCACAGAGAGATGGGGGGGGGGGGGGGGAAATACAGTCAGCTAATGTTGTTGAGAGCGAGAGTCAACACTACACAGCAAAAGGCTAACCGTGGCACAGTGGGATAAATGAGTGAGTAAGCGTTTTCCAGCGAAGACAAAAAGTGAGAGTTTATTGTAGTATATATTGAGCAGTTTGCTCTCTTGGCACAAGCCTCGGCATGCGTTCGTCTAGTGTCGGTGTGTATAACGAAATGTTTTCGACCCCTGCACCAGCAAATGCTGGTTTTGAAATATAAGAGTCTAAGTACGCTAGCATGAACCCCATTTTCCGACCTATCGTCATCTGATTTCGACAAGATTTTAAATATATAAAATTAACAATCACCGAGTTTAAGAACGATCAAATTAAAACAAAACAGGTTTTTTCAATAAGACTCATTTTCCGACCAATCGGTCCTATGTCAGCTGTAAGATATAGTCATCCGATTTTGACCAAATTTTGAAAATCGGTTTGGAAGCATTTTTCCACAATATTGAACGAGTTTGGGCAAGCTAAGACTGAAAACAAAAAAGTTTGTCTCACCAAAATCCATTTTCCGACCGATCGGTCCTATGGCAGCTATAAGATATAATCCACCGATTTTGACCAAAGTTTGCAAATCTGTTTGAAAGCATATAATTTTAATGATGGACGAGTTTGAGGACGCTAACATTTAAAACAAAAAAGTTTTTCTCAATAAGACCCATTTTTTGAACGATCGGTCCTATGGCAGCTATAAGATATAGTCATTCGATCGTGACTAAAGTTTCCAAATCTGTTTAAAAGCAATTAATATTAATAATGGACTAGATTGAGGACGCTAACATTGAAAACAAAAAAGTTTTTCTCACAAAGACCCATTTTTTGACCGATGGTTCCTATGGCAGCTATAAGATATAGTCATCCGATTTTACCCAGAGTTGGAAAATCATTTTGAAAGCATTAATTATTAATAATCACCAAGTTGGGGCATGTTAACATTGAAAGCAAAAAAGTATTTTTCTCTATGACCTATTTTCCGACCGATCGTTCCTATGGCAGCCATAACATATAGTCATCCGATTTTGAACAAAGTTTGAACATCTATTTGAAAGCATTTTTACTTAATATTGACCTAGTTTGTGGACGCTAAGAATAAAAACAAACAAAATTTTCTCACTAAAAACCAGTTTTTGACTTATCGTTCCTATGGCAGCCAGAAGATATAGTCATCCAATTTTAACGAAAATTTTACTAATCTATTTGAAAGCATTTTTTGATTGTTATTGACCAAGTTTGGGGAGGCTAACATGGAAAACCAAAAAGTTTTTCTCTCTAAGACCCATTTTCTCACCGATCGATTCTAAGACAGCCATTAGATATATTCAACCGATTTTGATAAAACTTTGCAAATCTGTTTGAAAGCGTGTAATAACAGTATTGGCTGAGTTTGGGGACACTGACATTGAAAACAAAAAGTTTTTCTTACTAAGACCCCTTTTCCGACCGATCGGTCCTATGGCAGCTATACGATATAGTTATCCGATTTTGACCAAATATTGCAAATCTGTTAAAAAGCATGTAAAACTAGTAATGGCGGAGTTTGGGGACGCTAACATGGAAAAAAAAAAGTTTTTCTCACTAAGACCCATTTTCTCACCGATCGATCCTACGACAGCCATAAGATATAGTCATCCGATTTTGAAAATCCATTTGATAGCATTTTATCTTCCAAAAATTCACAAAGAAGCCAATCCACTTCGATCAATTTGCTCGTCATTAGATGCACCTTCCAGTGGACTATGTAGATACATAGCACAAATATTAAAGAACATCACTGCGGACTCCATTTACAATGTTAAATATTCAATTGAATTTAAACAACGGACCAATGACGTTCAGATTTCGGAAGAAGAGAAATTAGTCTCATTTGACGTAGTATCTTTATTCCCGAGCATCCCCATAGACTTGGCATTAGAAATCATTAGGAAAAAATGGACAGCAATAGAAGAATATACCAAAATACCGAAGCCACTGTTTATGGAAATGGTTAAATTTTGCATAATGGAAAATATGTGGGGTTTGGTGACCTGTTTTTGATTTTAGTCAATGTTACAACTGGCTAGCTCAAGGTCTTTTTGGTTGATTATAAGCCTTTTTATAACCAACACAAACCAACAGATATTAATTACAACATTTTGGAATAGCAATTGGGTATGTCCGTACAACGATCGCTGTTTCGAGAATAACCAAATTGTCTCATGTATGTAAAATAGATATTTTAAGTTCGAGGACCAACTATATACACAATTGAAAGGAATGCCAATGGGTTCCCCAGTATCCACGGTAATAGCAGACATTGTGATAGAGCTTCTGGACCGCACAATGAAGAAACTTAGGCACCCACCAAGACTGCTAACCAAATAAGTGGACGATCTGTTTGCCATAATCAAGGAAACCGAGGTTCATGAGACATTATGAGACATTCCATAGAAATTTAAAATTTACCACCGAGACAGAAATAGATGGAAAACTGCCATATTTAGATACCACTATCAACAGACATGGAAACAAACTTAAAATTAAATGGTACAAAGAAACCCACAGCATTTGGACGAATAATAAACTTCTACTCCAAACACCCAAAAAATATGATAGTAAATACAGCAGCTGGAAATACAGCTGCGACGAGATTTACCATAAGGACATCATTTCCGAAATTAAGCTAATACTGACGAATAATGACTTCCCCATGAAGATTATAACATCATTAATTGGTAGAAACAAGACAAAAACGAGAAGGCCAAGCTAACTTCGTCTGTGCCGAAGTTTTTATACCCTTGCAAAAGCTGTTTTTGAAATGACAGAGTTTAAGAACGCTTAGATAAGAATCAAAAACTTTTGTAACTAAAATCCATTTTCCGTCAGATGAACATCTGATTTCGACCAAATTTCGCGAATCTTTTTGAAAACATATCAAATTAACAATCGCCAAGTTTAAGAACGATAAAATTGAAAACAAAAAAGTTTTTCTCACTAAGATTCATTTTCCGACCGATAAGTCCTATGGCAGCCTGAAGATATAGTCATCTGATTTCGACCAAATTTTTCAAATTAATCAACGACCTTAAGAACGATTTACTTGAAAAAAAAAATTTTTTTCACTAAGACCCATTTTCCGACCGATCGGTCCTATGGCAGCTATTAGATATAGTCAGCCGATTTTGACCAAAATTTGCAAATCTGTTTGAAGGCATATAATATTAATAAGGGACGAGTTTGAGGACGCTTACATTGAAACCAAAAAAGTTTTTCTCAGTAAGACCCATTTTCCGACCGATAGGTCCAATGGCAGCTATAAGATATAGTCATTCGATTTTGACCAAAGTTTGCAAATCTGTTTGAAAGCATATAATATTAATAATGACCGTGTTTGGGAACGCTAACATTAAGAACAAAAAAGTTTTTCTGACTAGAACCCATTTTTTGACCGATGGTTCCTATGGCAGCTATAAGATATAGTCATCCGATCCGGTCGGTTCCGACATATTAGCAGCGTGCAGTAAAAAGAAGACTCTGTGCAAAATTTCAGCTCGATAGCTTTAAAACTGAGAGACTAGTTTGCGTAGAAACAGACGGACAGACGGACAGACAGACGGACAGACAGACAGACAGACGGACGGACAAAGCTCAATCGACTCAGCTCGTCGCCCTGATCAAGAATATATATAGTTTATGGGGTCGGAAATGAATATTTCGATGCGTTGCAAACTTCTGGGCAAAATTATAATACCCTTTGCAAGGGTATAAAAACCAAAAGAAGACAAACAATCAAAATCATATAGGTGCCTCACGTACGTTCCGAAACTCTCAGAGCACTTCGCAAAATCGGATTGTTTCAACAGACACAACATACAAATAGCCCAAAAACACAATGAGAAATTTTTACAACAAGACGAAATCCAAAATAGAAAAAGTCGACAAAAGCAAGGTTGTATATAAAATACCATGCAATGGAGATTTGTAGAACAGGTGGCAATAAACTTTTCTATTGGAACAACAAAGTCGAAACTCAAAACAAGGATTTTACAACATAAATCGGACTACAAGCTCAAACAGCACTAGCAACCCAATGTATGGAGAGCGGACATTTACCGAATTTTGAAGGAACAACAATTTTACAACAAGAGAGCAATTACAGGAAGCGCTTTACTCTTGAAATGCTACATATAATTGAACTACAAAACTGACACTGAAAACTGCGCCCACATATACAGATTATCTACTCAATAGGCAATAATTTAGTACTGAACTCCACGTCAAGCGGTACAGACGTGTTATAAATTTGTCCCTGAAGACGGATGCCGAGGCGCATTCGAAATATATTGGAAACAAATCAAAAACACAGAGTTTTTCCTCTCGACCTAGAGCCAGCTAACATCTACATTTTATATTAATAATTACCAAAATTGGAGACGCTAACATTGATAACCAAAAAGTTTTTTCTCACCAAGACCCATTTTCCGACGGATCGGGCAGCCATTAGATAAACTCAGCCGATTTTGACCAAAGTTTGAAAATCAGTTCAAAAGCATTAATTATTAATAATGGCCACATTTGGGGGGCCGCTAACATTGAAAACAACTAAGTCTTTTCACAAACATCCATTTTCCGACCAATGATTGCTATGGCGGCTGTAAGATATAGTCATCCGATATGTGCAGTTTTGAAATTTTAAAAGCCTATGCAAATTTTTAGCTTCGGAGTGAATTTGGAGATTGCCACCGAGTTCTAGTACTTGGGAGTCACTCTTACACCAAACATGTCATTTCGCAAGCATTTAATCAAAAAACTAAGCGACTCGAAAATTGCAATCAATACCACGTAGGACAGACTGCTTTGAAAAAGAATTGTCAGTCACAGCACTAAGTACAAATTGTTCTTAGCCACAGCCAGAGCAATTATGTGCTATGCTGCCCAAGTATGGGGCTTTGGTCAATACGAAGAAGTAGAACAACTCCTCCGTTTTTATATAAAGAGGGCGTTTCACTCGCCTAACTATGCTATACACTTGGAAACGGGTCTCCCAACTATGTTTCTCTACACACTGCAACTTCACTTCGATTATGTTAATAAGACTATGCAAATGCTTTCAAGAATTGTCACAGAACACCTATTAGAAACAAAATCACAGTTTGTCGGAAGGTGGGAAGTCATGGCGTTGGACCACTACATAAGGTGCAACCACAGAAGACCACAGCTCTTGGAACCTTTGGCAGACAAAACTGCTGCAGAGCATAGACAGCACGGAAAGGATTGGCCTTGAATCAAAAGCACGTGAAAGTCAGTCTCGGTAGACTTACAGCAAACTGGAGTATAACTTAAAGGATAAAAATTATATCACTGACAATTTAGACGTGGCAGCAATATCAGTTACCTAGAGAAACCTAAAGTATATGCCCCACATCTCAAACCCCAGTCATTGCACTCTCTGCAACACCGGAGAAAGAGAGAGAAGACACCGCCCACTTCTTTTCTCGCTGACCAATTCTGAATGCGTTAAGGATCCAATAATGGGAAAAAGATACTCTGACCGACCAGAAAATGCACAAGCTCTTAAACGGAAGTAATTGGCGTTCGCTCACTTCCTATCTTAGAGAGTGACTGCAGTATCGACGCGATTTTTTAATGGACTATGGAGACATGTAATCAGACATCGGAATCGAGGAATCGGAATTTATGAAAATGTCACCTACATTTGGCTAATGGCAACATGCCACAGACAATTTTCTATAATCATTGTAAATCTTTTTATACCCTTGTAGAGGGTATATTAAAATTGTCCAGATGTTTGTAACGCATAGAAGGAAGCATCTCCGACCACATAAACTATATATTCTTGATCAGCATGACGAGCTGAGTTGATATAGCCATATCCGTCTGTCCGTCCGTCCGTCTGTTTCTATGCTATCTCCTCCGTCAGTTTTAAAGCTATCTTAACAAAACTTTGCACGATGCGCTGCACACTTGTCGGAACCGGCCGGATCGGGTGACTATAGCAGATAGCTGCCATAGGAACGATCGGTCGAAAAACTAGTTTTAGTGAGAAAAACTTTTTTGTCTTCAACGCAAACGTCCCCAATCCTCGTATTTCTAAATTTTCTATGCTTTTACACAATTCCACCAAGTTTTATGAAAATCGGCCAACTATATAGTATAGCTGTCATACAAAAGATATGTCAGAAAAAAAGTCTTAGTACGAAAAACTTTTTTGTTTTTAATGCTATCGCTCCTAAACTTGTTACTGATCAATATTATATGCTACCATACAATTCTGCCAAGTTTGATCCAAATCGGATGGCTATAGCATATAGCTGCCATAGGAACGATCGGTCGAAAAAGTTGTTCTAGTTAGAAAAACTTTTTTGTTTTCAATGCAAAAGCCCCCAATCTTCGTATTTATAAGTTTTCTATGCTTTTATACAATTCCACCAAGTTTTATGAAAATCGGCCAACTATATAGTATAGCTGCCATACAAAAGATATATCTGAAAAAAAGTCTTTGTATAAAAAACTTTTTTGTTTTTAATGCTATCGCTCCTTAACTTGTTACTGATCAATATTATAGGCTACCACACAATTCTGCCAAGTTTGATCCAAATCGGATGACTATAGCATATAGCTGTCATAGGAACGATCGGTCGAAAAACTAGTTTTAGTAGGAAAAACTTTTTTGTTTTCAATGCAAACGCCCCCAATCTTCTTATATATAAGTTTTCTATGCTTTTACACAATTCCACCAAGTTTTATGAAAATCGGTCAACTATATAGTATAGCTGTCATACAAAAGATATGTCTGAGAAAAAGTCTTAGTATGAACAACTTTTTGTTTTTAATGCTATCGCTCCCAAACTTGTTACTGATCAATATTATATGCTACCACACAATTCCGGCAAGTTTGATCCAAATCGGATGACTATAGCATATAGCTGCCATAGGAACGATCGGTCGAAAAAGTTGTTCTAGTGATAAAAACTTTTTTGTTTGCAATGGTAACGTCTTTTTACTTTCCAATTATTAATATTATCAGTTTCCACACAATTTTTGGAAGTTTGGTAAAAATCGGATGAAAATATCGTATAGCTGCCATATAACAAACTGGCAAGCAAATGGTCAAAGTAATGGCGCCATCTATAGCCGAGTTTGGAAAATAACTCAGCTAAGAATGTTCGACGAAAATCATTTAAAACTTTAATTTTAAAAAATTATACAACCTACAAGGGTATATAAACTATAAAGTTAGCTTTCCTCTATTTTTAATGTTTGAAACTTTTCGTCACTATCAGATTTTTGTACCTATATAAATATACACACATTAATGGATATCAATGAAAATAAATTTCAGCTATTACTACTACAAATTTTTAGCTCGATACCTTTAAGACTGAGAGACTAGTAGCTTTGCGGTGAAACAGACAGACATTAAAGCTAAATCGTCGCCCTGATGAAGAATATACATAGTTTATAAGGTCGGAAATTAATATTTCATTGCGTTATAACCATCTGGGAAAAATTCGAGGTAGCTCGGTATAGAATCTATACCGTTTTGTACTTAAAATTGCAAGTATGTTGTCTTTTTGGATATAATAAGAACTTAAATTTTCTTGAATCAAAAATGTTTCGTACTTCTAGTAAGCCGAAAAATGTCAGAAAAGCGCGTTCTTGATTCGAAATCTTGCTTGAAATAAAAATTTTGTACTCAAATCAAGTACTTTCGTACTTACCATACTATAGATAACGTTTGCACTTGATTCAAAAACCAAATTCTTGGTTTCTACACTTCTCACCCCACTGTGCCACCATCTAGTGTTTGCCCTCAACGAATGAATAGGTTCTATGTATATACTCACCATTTCGATTGTTGGAGGACTTTTTGCGCCTACAGCGCACAACGGCAATCATGATGATGGCGCCTAACAACGCCGACAACACAGACACAATGATCAACGTCAGGGGCCAGCCCAGTTCCGTGGCTTTTTCTGCAAAAAAAAAAAAAAGAGCGCAACAAGCAACCAGGACCAGTTTAGTAACGGGAGTTACGCAATTTTCTGTTTTCCCCCCCCCCCCCCCAACACTCACCTATCGTGCCCTCAAACATAAATGTGCTCTTTGTGGGCATGGCCCAAGAGCATAAATCACATGTGGTCAGGCCATCGCTCAGCACTGGCTCGTCCACAAAAAATGGTGGCCGTGGTGGTGGCGGCACAAATCGTCCATTCCACAGTCCCTGCTCGCTGGCATCGAAGGCCATGGGTGAGCCAAACAAATCGTCATCGTCATCAAAGATGTCGAATGTCACATCACCGAAGCCGCTCAGCTGCTCCTCCGCGGAACTGGCCACCAGGCTCTCAATGCGCGGGGGCGAGAATGTGGGAAAGGATACGGATGCGGATGAGGATGCAACTTGATTTACTACGTAACTGAGACGCGCATCGTTGGCAGCTGCTGGCAGGAAGTTGCTACTGATGTTGGCTATGGATGGCATTTTTCCTTCGTCTGAGTGGGGGAGAGGGGTGGGGGAAGGAGGTTGAGGTTTGGGGATAGGATGGATTTTGGTGGTGAGCTTCAATCCTTTGACTTCCGCTTTGTGCCAGTTACAGTCCCTCGGTGTTTGTCTCTATAGAAACTCCGCCTGAAACATGGTGAACGAGAGTTTTTTTTTTGTCTCCCCACTTCGTGTCTGGGTCTGTAAATGAAAGAAACGCGGAGCAAAGAGAAAAGATGGAATTAGTCTAGCGATTTCAAAAACTTTTGGCATTTAAAAGCTTAATTGGTACTGTCAGTCGTTCATATCGATTACACTGGAAGAAATGGCAAAGAAATTGCAAATGTTTAGAATTTCGGTTTCGGAAAACGGTTAGAATTTTGATATTAAAAACCATGAAAGAAAAGAGAATACAAAAATCTTGAAATAAGTGTTCCATACGGAGTTGTAAAAGAATGAGAAGCCATGTAGGCAGATGTATAATTTGTTGTATGAAACTTTGATATTACTTTTCATTACTTCAGAGCTGCTTAGAGGCCTTAAGAATGAATAGTTTTCAGTATAAATATTAAACACTTTTGTATAATAAATAGAATTTAGTTTATAAGGATAAACATATTAAGCATTCTTGAGTTTATATCGGGGCTGTAAAGCCCTGTAAACCTTTGGGAGCTCCGATCCTTCGATCCATGGTTTGGAGTATGGATGTGATTATTCGATATATGTAAAATTTCTTTATATCAAGTTCCCACCCGCCAAACGTAAGCGAGAATGGATCCGTTTTTGAAGAGTTCTCGAAGTTTTCTTTAACAAAACTATTGAGTATGTATTGAGTATGTCTCAGCACGGCTTTATGAAAAAGCTTTCTGTTTCTACAAACCTGCTTGAGTTTACTTCTATTGTGAATAGGGATTTTATTAATAAACTGCAGACTGATGTAATTTATACTGATCTTAGCAAGGCTTTTGACTCTGTCAATCATGATCTCCTCCTTAAAAAATTGTATCTGCTCTGAACCTTCTTAACTGGATAAAGGCTTACTTGACAGACCGTTCCCAGCTTGTCCGTTTCAATTCGTCGCTTTCTGAATCCATCAGCGTACTCTCTGGGGTACCTCAGGGTAGTCATCTTGGACCTTTACTTTTTAATCTGTTCATTAATGACAACCCTCACGTCCTGCTTCACTCGCATGCTTTGATGTACGCTGATGATCTAAAACTCTGCTTGTCCTACAAGGACCCGATGTCTACTATCTTTTTTCAATTGGACTTAAACTCTCTGCATATATGGTGTTCGGTTAATTCCCTCCCACTAAACGCTGAAAAGTGTAAATGTATGACTTTCCATCGAACACAGTCGTTTTTATACGATTTTTCGATTGATGACAATCCTATTGAACGCATTTACGAGGTTGATGATTTGGGCGTCCGCTTTGTCCCCAAGTTAAGCTTTAATCGACATGTCTCTATCATCTCTAATACAGCTATGGGTGTTCTTGGGATGGTCCAAGGAATTTAACGATACGTCTCTCTAGTTCGACCAATACTTGAATATGGGTCGTGTGTTTGGTCACCGCATTACCAAAAATATCAGGACCGACTTGAATCGGTTCAAAAACAGTTTTTAATTTTTGCCCTCCGTGGCCTCAGCTGGCAACCCACCAACCATCTTTCACTTTACAACTCTTAATCGATTTTCCATCTCTTAAGAACCGCCGTACGTGCCATTGTGTGCTTTTCATTCACAAACTCTTATCAGTTGATATTGACTCTTGCGCTCTGTTAAGCCAAATAAATCTTGCTGGTCCTTTGCGTCTTACCAGAAATTTCTCTCCGATCTATCTACAGCCTTGCCTAATAAATTTTGCTAACTATGAACCTTTCCGAAATTTGTGTGTATTACCATCTTTTTTCTCTGCTCACTCTTCTGTGTTAGATGTAAGAAATAATTTACTGTAATTTTTTGAGCAACCCCTGCAATGTTGACAGAACTTTGTTAAACTTAAATAAATAAATAAAAAGTTTTCGAGTCCGTATTCTACACTTTCTCGACAGCGAAAACGGATTGAAAACTAGTTTCTTTCCAATATGTTTACGCTAGCGAGAACGTGTTGTAAACGTTTACTTTCAAGATAATTGAAAATAATGTTTTGTTTCATTACAAGCAGAAGTAAAGATTTGGCCACACTTAACATTTTGCAAGTTAACACTTACTGTCACGCTTAACAGCACATTTTTGTCGAGTCTATGTAAATAGGCTGTGGGTCTTCCCTTCAGTACGGCTCAGTACTGAATCAGAGCTGAATCAGCCCTGATTGGGAAGGGCTGGTACTGAAATCATGGCTGCCTTTACATGCATTTCAGCCATGAATTTAACACAGACAGGGACTACTACGTCATGACCTTCTCTTCTTTCAGGCATGATTTCAGTACTGAACTCATGGGTTAGTTTCATGGGTAGTACTGAAAACAGTACTGAAATCAGTCATGAATTGGAGCAGTTCCTACTTTTCAGGTCTGAATCAGCACTGTCAAATTCAGTACTGAGTCGTTGCCGGGTTGTTAAACTTTGAACAGTTTTGCCTGCTGCTGGCTATGTGATAAAGTAGCCCATGTTGGATGCTCTTGTATGGTCCTTATTGGTGGCCGTCTTATCTTATCCCAAAAAAAAGATTGGACTTTATTGGATTTGCCACGAATGCCGCTCTGTTGAAGACGATATGAGAGCTTTTATGAGAAGAACTCAGATGGGATTCAACAATGTCTTTACTGGATTTCGTGATCTGCTGGGCGTTTTAAAAAGAAAATTATAGCTAAATCTCCTGAACGCGCCAGAAAACGTACTCCATCATCCTGGGCCTTCTGATACTAATCATCTCTCTGTTTTCTGTGTGTGAGCTACCGTCTACGCCAATGGAGTCTGTTTCTAAGAGCTTATTTTCTACTCCTGTTGGCGAGAATCCTCTCGCTACTGGTATTGCCGCTGATCTAACTGATGCCCCTGCAATTTCTACTATTTTAAGGGCCCGCGCACACATGTCGCTGAAAGATGAACTGACTGCAGAACCGAAAGCTTTGCTGACAACAGAATTTGATACAGCACACATGTTGCTGAGCAGTTACTTATTCATTTTATTCTTGCGAGCAATATGGTGACGCCTCGACTTGTAGAGTATAGAGAAAATTTAAGCAAAGGAAAATAAATATGGGTTCACGAAATTGTTACTGTTAGAGAGACATTGGGTGAATTTCATAATTTATATGATCAATTACGAACGTATCCAATAAACTTTTATGAATATGCCAGATTGGATATGGATACTTGCGACAATATTTGAAATAAAATTGGAGATCGCATTCAGAAGTAGGAAAGTCTTATTCATTCGCATCTATGTAAGTATGCATGTGAGCTTTTTAATTTTGTTTGTAATTTTATGAAAAAAGAGCATATAACTAGTAGCATTGACTTTTTTGAGATTGTCTCCCAAATATTACCGTTACAATTCTATTGGAACAGTTTTAGTTTTTAGTGCAATTTCACTTAATAATGTTTCGTAGTCCATGACTGCTGTATAACTGCCGCCGTTACTAAATACATCAGCGAGCTAAAATAAACAAGCATGCTCAAATGTTCAATTACGCTCATAGTGTGCGCACTTCCATGCATGCAGTGTGTTTGTTTTTCGAAAGCTTAAAGCTCGGCCTAAAGTTCTGCCGTCAGTTCATCTTTCAGCTGCATGTGTGCGCGGCCCCTTACTGCTGACAATCCGCCTATCGATCCTGCTGCTGCTACAGCTTCCGTTATCACTTCTGTCATTTCTGCTGCCGTTCCTCCTACCGATCGTGCTTCCATTCCTGCTGCTGTTCTAGCTACTTCTCCTGCTGCGGATAGTGCTGCCGATCGAGCTGCCATACCTGCTGCTACTCCTGCTACGTTTACTGCTCCCATTCTGGCTACCGATCCTACTGTCATTTCTGCTACTGTTCAAGCTGTTACAATTGATAACACAAGGCAACAAAATTAGACTTTTTCCAGTTGGGGATGATTCTACATAATTTTCGTGTGCTGAGCATGAATCTGTTTTCAGAAATGGTCCATCACGTCGAGATTTTTAGTAGTTTGAGTTTAAAGCTACAGAAAATGCTTTATTTGACTCTTTTTTATACGCGTTTTGTGGAGAACCTATACCTTTGTTTTGACTTTCTTTAATATTATCAGAAAGAACTACTCCTTAACTTTGAAATAAACTATTCCAAACAATTCTACGATTTTTTCTAATAAAGATATACCATATTTAGTAATTTTATCCGAGTTCACAAACACCCCATATATTGTTGCTGCCCCAATGTGTGCAATGCGTTTGGTTGAAAATTTTCATTGAAATTCTATACAAATTACTAGTCGGTTGTACTGTTTCTGTAAATCATACTTTTGTGCAGTAGACAGTTTTGGTTTTTTATTATTATCGAGACTATGTTTTGAAAATGGATGCTTAAAAAAATCGTACAATTCTTTGGGATAGTTTATTTTAAAGTTAAGAATAATTTACAATAATATCAAAAAAAGTCTAAACAAAAGTAAAGGGTCAAAAAAGGCACTTATATATATAACAAGGGTTCATTGCCAATCGAATAGGTAGCCAGCGAAGGTTTGCAAAGATGGAAAGTCATAAACATGCACTTGGAGCAATTAAGGTGTAATTGATTAATCAAACACCAGGACTGCAAGGAGTTTAAATCATCTTGCAGTCTGATAGAATGCGTCGTTTCGTTGAAAGATAAAATAAGTTTTACATCATCGGCGTACATAAGTATCTGAAAATAAGACAATATTGTGGGGAGATCATTAATAAAAAAGATTAAAAAACAAAGGGTCGAGGTGGCTGCCTTGTGGTACACCAGAAGTGACAAAGACAGGCTTTGAAGTATTAGAGCGAAGCAGAAATTTTTGAGTTCTATCTTTTAAATAGGACGAAATCCAAAGCAGAAAAGAGGAAGGAAATCCTAAACGATCAAGCTTAAAGAGGAGAATATCGTGGTTCACAGAATCAAATGCTTTACTGAAGTTGGTGTAGATGACATCAGTTTGATTTTCTAATCATCTCGTTTGAGGTAAATTCAAGCAAATTGGTCGTAGTTGACTGACACTTTGTAAATCCATGCTGGAAAGGTGATAAAATCGATTTACATTAGTGCTGTAAGGATTAGTTTCGAATCTGTTTAAATAATTTTGGAAAAGCGGAAAGCTTGGCTATACCCCTAAAATTGGATATATCAGATTTTCGGTAACCTGTGTATCAGATTTTCCGCCCTTTTTGTAAAGAAGAATGATATAAGATTCTTTCCAAAGATTCGAAAACACAGTAGATTCTAGCGATAGATTAAAATGCTTAAGCAAAGGATTGCATAAAGAAAAACCACACTCTTTAAGCACGCAACTAGGAATGTTGTCAGGCCCAGGGGAGTATAAAGATTTTAGTGATTTCAAATATGAAAGCAAGGAGCTTTCAGAAATTGAGGGAGCACATATCGAGTTGGAAGAAGGAATGTTATAAGGATAAGAAGTATTGGTAAAACGGGCAGAGGAATAAGTTGATTGGAAGAAGTCCGCGAATAGGTCAACGGCAGTGGAGTCATGATTAGCCTTTTGGTCACTAAGAAAAATAGAAGAAGGTAAAGAAGAGGATCTACGTTTAGAGTTGACAAAGCTATAGAATTGTTCAGGGTCCTTTTGCATCGGGCAAAATATTTCTTATAGCATTTAGAATTGAAGAAGCTTGGCCCTGGCCCTCCTGGAGGTGCTGTTTGAGCCAATTTTACTTTTACTTTTTACTTATTCAGAATTGATAAGTGTAAAGTTCGATTTTTCAATTGAGTATTGAGAAAAGTCAATGACACAACCAGTACGTTTATACTTTTTGAAGCATCTAGACCTAATATTTTTCAAATTAGAAAGCTTAGGACAGTACGAAGGAGGATTAATGGACGAGGGAGCGCTATTAGGAATACAAATATCTAAAAGAGAATTAATGGAATCATAGAATAAGGTAAAATCAAAGTTCAAATCAACCGCATTGTACAAAGTAGTCCAGTCTGTTGCACAAATAAGTTGATTTAGTAAAGTTAAGTTTCCTTTACGAAAGCAACGACGAGGTTTATTAGGAATTTTAGAGGTTGATGAAGTAGTTACAGAAACTGAAAAGGAGATTTCAATTGTAGGATGGTAAGAATCTGCAGGCAGTGCTAGGGGGTAGACCTAGAGACTACGGCATTAGTACTGTCAGCGACAAAGACTAGATCTAGCAATTTATTTAAATGATTTGGAATTGTATTAATTTGAAACAAGGACATACCAAACAGATGATCTAAGAACTCATGCTGTGTTGAAGGAACAAGATAAGTTGACCCATTAAGAAATGACCAGGCGATGTTTAACCATGATGAATGGTCAATGTAAAGTCACTCTTTTCATACTTTCAAGCCATCAGTGATCAACTGATGCTAAACCAACAAAAAACCAAAAAGAAGGTGAAACCATGATTCAATGAATACAAGGTAGTGCAAACACTTGCTCCATTTCGCATGCGCATAACTTTGTGAGTATGCGACGTAATTTGATAGATAGGTCTTGGGTTGGGAGTTTGATTTTATTAGTTTTAACTTGATTAAGGTCCGATTTCTCATCTTCTACATAGAGCTATATGTCGCCTAAACTTACAAGTAGCAGATTAAACTTGTCTTGAACTTAGCTGACACTTAACGGCTATCTGGAATAAGAGAAATCGGCTCTTAGTTTAATTATTGATATAATTTCAATTCATTTTCATTTTGCCTACCGAAGAAGCACACTTTTAAAAAAAATTGTAACAAACAAAATTGTAAGTCAGTGACTTCACATTGCACTACCTTCTACTTTTTTCTATCATGGATGCACATATTATTTGCTAGAGTGATAAGTCGAAGACAATAGTCAGCTTTCTTTCATATCCAAACAGTTTTCAAAAGTTGCAAATTTTGTTCAAGACAAAACTCTGCGGATTGAGTTAATTTAAAAATACCACAAAATTCAATTTATGTAAATCTGGTCACACTAAACTTATGTTCCACTTAGATGAAATATAGGACAAAGTAAGCTAAGTTACTTACATTGCATATACGTAGAGACCTTAAGTATAGAATTGGATAAGTTTTACAATTAAGAATTTTCCATTATCCCTATTTTATTTAAAATAGTTTTTCATTATGAAGCTTCCATTTGAGCTTAAAATTTCCTTTAGTACCTTACTCAAAAACTCCATTTTCAGTGCGTTATTTGGCAACTTCTTCTTATATCTCTCTATGTATAATTTATTATACAAATACACCAGATTTCACTGTACATTTTGTGCTATCTACACATTAAGTAAGCTCTTCAATTTCTGATTGCTAATCCTGGCGCTGGCTTACGTGTGCCTTCACATGCCAGAATCATGTCAGCAATCGTTTTTCAATGACTGTTTTGTACCTATTTCCAATTTGTAACCAGCCCCGTCCCACTCAACCCCCCCCAACTCACAGTGTAGGACAGCCGCAGCTATTGTATCTTTTCAGCTGGAAATTGAATTTTTGAACAACGGATAAGTTGGAGTAGCTCCACTCCACTCCACACACACACACTCATCACACATGTCAAGCGCTGCTAACGAGAATCGACAGTTTGACAGTTTGATATCAGTCTGAAAGTCAGAATTAGTTACAGTGTATGGCAAGTGAGGGTTGGGTTTATTAAAAAACATCCTAGATCCTGACAGCAGGTACACAGTGAATGAAAGAGAGAGAAAGGGAAGGAAAGCAAACGAACTCAATTTGCAAAATGTTGTGAAACACTCAGCACATGATAAATTAACACTAATTTGTAGGCCGACAAGTGTCGGCATTTTGATGGTTTTTTTGGTATTTGAAGGGCTATAGCTAAATAAGCTAATCGATGAGTGGAAAATATGTAAATTGGTGTGGGATAGAATTGAGCTGAAAATTGCTATATAAGCAAGTTGATTCCATTTATTTAATTGTTTAAGAATGCACCGAAATCAGCATAGCCTTCATCATTGTAGCTGATAAAACCAATGTCAGTATGAGTTTGAAGTCAATGGAGAGAGACAAATACTATATATACTCCATTTTGCGACTTTGCTATTAGGTTTTGCAAAATTGGAGCCTACTATTTTCATTCATTTGCTCTAAAGTGATTACAATTGGAATTTTATTTAAATGGGCTAGAAAGCAACGTTTGGAATTGATATCCAGGCCCCTCATTAACCGACTTTGCTTTTGGGTTTCCCAGAATTGCAGCATACTTTTTCCATGTATTTGGTTAAACCGACTTATCAACAGAAATTCATTTAGATCGGCTAGAAAATAACAATTGACCTTGAACTCTTCCCCGCACCCTTTTTTTTCCACATTATGGGAACTGAAAACTTTCCAAAACTGTAGAAATACCAACACCAACCAAGATCACTTGCTGCTGTGTTCTTTCTTATTTGTGTAAGTTTGGTTTATTGTGCTGCTCCATAGATAAATGAAAACAACAACAGTCGCAAAGGAATAACAGGCAGAAATAATAATCTCAATCTTGATATTTGATATTGATTGAGCAAACAATAGAAATAATTTAAGGTCCTCACTGTTCCCCCCTCGATCCACTACTGTTCCCCTTCGGTCACCCACTGTCAAGTCACTGTTTAGTCACATTTAAGTCACAGTTGTCACTCTTAAGTCACAGTTGTCACTCTTAAGTCACTGTTAAGTCGCTGTCAAGTCATTGTTAAGTCACTGTCAGTTCACTGTCAGTTCACTGTCAGGTCACTGTTAAGCCACTGTCAAGTCACTGTAAACTCACTGTTTATTCATTGTTTAGCCACTGTTTAGTCACTTTTTAGTCACTGTTTAGTCACTGTTTAGTCACTGTTTAGTCACTGTGTAGTCACTGTTTAGTCACTGTTTAGTCACTGTCAAGTCTGTATCAAGTCACTGTCAAGTCACTGTTTAGTCACTGTTTATTCATTGTTTAGTCACTGTTTAGCCACTGTTTAGTCACTTTTTAGTCACTGTTTAGTCACTGTGAAGTCACTGTCAAGTCTGTATGAAGTCACTGTTTAGTCACTGTTTATTCATTGTTTAGTCACTGTTTAGCTACTGTTTAGTCACTGTTTAATCACTGTGAAGTCACTGTCAAGTCAGCATTAAGTCACTGTTAAGTCAGTATCAAGTCACTGTTAAGTCACTGTCAAGTCACTGTCAGTTCACTGTCAAGTCACTGTTAAGTCACTGTTAAGTCACTGTTTAGTCACGGTTTTGCCACTGTTTAGTCACTGTTCAGTCACATTCGAGTCACTGTTGTCACTTTTAAGTCACTGTTAAGTCGCTGTCAAGTCATTGTCAAGTCACTGTCAGGTCACTGTTACGCCACTGTCAAGTCACTGTTTAGTCACTGTTTATTCATTGTTTAGTCACTGTTTAGCCATTGTTATTCACTTTTTAGTCACTGTTTAGTCACTGTGAGGTCACTGTCAAGTCAGTATCAAGTCACTGTTAAGTCAGTATCAAGTCACTGTTAAGTCACTGTCAAGTCACTGTAAAGTCACTGCTAAGTCACTGTTTAGTCACGGTTTTACCACTGTTTAGTCACGGTTTTACCACTGTTTAGTCACATTCGAGTCACTGTTGTCACTTTTAAGCCACT
This sequence comes from Lordiphosa magnipectinata, assembly GCA_037044535.1. Lineage (NCBI taxonomy): Eukaryota > Metazoa > Arthropoda > Insecta > Diptera > Drosophilidae > Lordiphosa > Lordiphosa magnipectinata. The sequence goes on along the minus strand of JBAMBO010004190.1, from coordinate 179,825 downwards.
GTTAAGTCGCTGTCAAGGCATTGCCAAGTCACTGTCAGTTCACTGTCAGGTCACTGTTAAGCCACTGTCAAGTCACTGTAAACTCACTGTTTATTCATCGTTTAGTCACTGTTTAGTCACTGTGAGGTCACTGTCAAGTCAGTATCAAGTCACTGTTAATTCAATATCAAGTCACTGTTAAGTCACTGTCAAGTCACTGTAAAGTCACTGCTAAGTCACTGTTTAGTCACGGTTTTACCACTGTTTAGTCACATTCGAGTCACTGTTGTCACTCTTAAGTCACTGTTAAGTCGCTGTCAAGGCATTGCCAAGTCACTGTCAGTTCACTGTCAGGTCACTGTTAAGCCACTGTCGAATCACTGTAAACTCACTGTTTATTCATTGTTTAGTCACTGTTTAGTCACTTTTTAGTCACTGTTTAGTCACTGTGAAGTCACTGTGAAGTCATTGTAAAGTCAGTATCAAGTCACTGTTAAGTCACTGTAAGTTCACTGTCAAGTCACTGCTAAGTCACTGTTTAGTCACGTTTTAGTCACTGATTAGTCACGGTTCCCCCTCTTTCCACCTCTTTTTCCTTGTTTTTCCCCTCTTTCCCCATTTCCCACCCTCTTTCCGCACCTTTACTATCCTTACAAACCGAGTTTCAAGTCGGTCGAATAAAAACAGTTTTGGGCAAAAAGAGTTTTCCGGGAATTTTCCCAACCCAGGGGCGGATTTTCAACATTAGAAAATCACATTTTAAATGAATTCGAATACTACCCTTACAAACCGAATTTCAAGTCAATCGGATGAAAAATAGTTTTAGCAAGCAGAATTCTGCGTCCATTATTACACCCTGGGGGCTGATTTTTCAACATCGCATAATAAAATCAAAAATGAATTCGAATACTATTCTTACAAACTGAGTTTTAAGTCAGTCGGAGTAAAACAGTTCTGGGCAAGCAGAATTTTACGGGAATTTTCGCAACCCAGAGGTGGATTTTTAACATTAGAAATTCACATCTCAAACTATTTCTCATACCATCCTTACGAACCGCGTTTCAAGTCAAATATAGTTTTTGCAAGCAGAATGTTTGCGTCCAAAGCAAATTAATTTAAAGTAACTGAACTTGTTTGAAGCCCTAAGAAAGTAGTTGTAAGGTAATTGAATTTACATGAAAATTGGATTATGAAATATTGTTTGGTTGGAGTGTTAATTAAACCATCTTCTTCTTCTATTCAAAGGACATTGCTCTATTGTGGCAACTCAAGAGGAGATCAAGCTTGTGTACAGGAGTAGCGGCAACAGTTGGCGCCCGAGCAGGGACCTTTTGGAGAAGGTTCCTCACACGACTGGAGCGCGCTATTTGGTAGCTCACCCTTTCGAAGCTCAGAACTGAAGCTAAAATTGTTGGAGCAGAAGCTTAACGTGTAGGTTGAGTCTACTGGAGACGACAGCAGCTCCGGATTCGGGCTGTGAGTCATTGACTGCAAGTGGAAACTGCTACGTCTAAGAGACATGTTTATTGCAAGTTCGATGTGTGTGATTTAAGGGCTTAAAAAAGTATCCATTGGAGATAAATTGTGGCAGGTCAGTTAAAATATTTGTAAAATTTTCCATCCAAACTTTTCCAGTTCTTTTCCACCCCTTGGAGGTGGAATTTTCCCAACCCCCGTCTTAGGGCACACTTGGAAACTACAGTCCAAATTTCAGCCTTCAATCTCTCAGTCAATCAGTCAGTGAAGCAGAACAAACTCTTTAATTTATATAGAGCAAAACGGTTAAAGATTTAATTGAAACACAAATATTTCGTTTATTTTAACACAGATCGCAATTTCTTTTTGATTTCACTTTTGAACCCCTCGGAGACTGTGCGTATAGTGCCTTTTCTGAAACACGGGTCGGCGGCGTAGCCCAGTCAAAGCTACGACTCACCGCCAGTTTCCACTTCTCGTAGGCGGCTTCACGTGTTATTTTCGATACTTTCGGATCAAAAGTGTGCGAAAAAAGAGGCTGTTTATCGCGGGTATTATCAATGCGATAGAGATCAACACCATCAGCATGACCAGCGCACATGGCAGCTCCCAAACCTTCGGCATATTCCATTTCTGAATGATTGACCGATGCTCCCAGAATATCTGCCTGAATTTGCATTAGAATTTTTACCTTAGACATGGGTCCATCCGTTACCATGGACTTTAAATCGAATCCTATGTCCTTGCGTACGGCTCCCATAATGTCACACACTTGATATGCAATGGACTCGAATGCAGCTCTAACAATATGCTGACTTGTGCTGAACTGGGTAAGACCTATGATCAGGCCACGGGCACTGCTGCGCCAATGTGGTGCCGCCAAACCCTCAAAGGCGGGCACAAAGTATACATCGCCCGAATTGGGTACTTCAGCAGCTACCTCAGCTGCCGAGTCGAAGCTATCTAGAATACCCAAACGCCGCATGAGCCAAGTAAAAACATGTCCAGCTACCATCACAGAACCCTCAAGTGCATACACCGCCGGCTTGTTGGGCCCCAACTTATAGGCCACGGTGGTTAGTAAACCATTTTTGGAATGTATCATCCTGTGGCCTATATTACACAAGAGAAAGCAGCCCGAACGATAGGTACACTTGGCCATGCCTGGACTTAAACAGCAGTGACCCACTAGGGCTGCCTGTTGATTCCCTATAATCGCACTGATGTGCACATTGTAGAGCGCCATGCGTTCATGCGTGATGCGTCCATAAATCTCTGAACTACTGCAAATCTTGGGCAGCCACTCAGGCCGTATCTGAAAAATCTCGAGCAACTCTGGATCCCATTTCAGGGTCTCAATATTCATGAGTAGCGTGTGTGAGGCATTTGTTACATCGGTGCTGAAAATGTCGCCATTTGTCAACGACCAGAGCACCCAACTATCGACTGTCCCCAGCCTGAGATAGTTTCCCTCTATGGCTTCCTTTACGCTCCTCACATTCTCCAGCATCCAGCGTATCTTCAGAGCTGGAAATATTTCAGCCAGCTGAAGACCCGACAGTTGTTTGATGCGTTCTTTTTTCGACTCCAGCCGTGCGACCAATTCCTGAGTGCGTATATCCTTCCAAGAGATGGCATTGTAAAGCGGTCTTCCCGTACGTGAATCCCAGGCCACTATGGTTTCACGTTGATTCGTAATTGCCACACAGCGAATGTCGCTCGCCGTGTAATTAGATAGTGTGCTCAGCGTCTGCACGGCCTTCTTCATAGTTCCCTGAACTAGGGTGATAATCTGACGCGCATCATTCTCATACCAACCGTTTTGGGGAGTTATCATTGAAATGCCTATAGATTGGGCCACCAACGGCTTGGAATCCGGCAGTTTGTACACCAAAAAGCTAACGTTCTTTGTGCCACAAGCAATGACGCCCACTAAACTCATTTTCCACTGCCGTTGATAAATTTTGTCTGATGTAGTCCAGAAATGATTTGAGTGAAGATGAAATGTGTACGTAGTTACAATTTATAAATTTTAATATATATTATATATATAAAAAAGGAAATATAAAATGTTGATCTTGCAATGGGAAACTAAACTAACTACAGAAGGGCAGGTACGGGGCATGCACACACACACACAAAGCTTCTGTGACTTGGCAATTGCTGCTCTTTTCGGATTTGCTACAAAACTGTCTTTGGGATGGCCAAGCGGTCACATAGCAATTCTGTCATGAGGTAGCATCTGACAGCTCATTGAAGATAGACAAAGATCGCTGATGATTGAATTGTGGAAATTCATGAAATAGCTATACAATCAACCAGCCTCCTTTGTGGTGTTGTGCGTGTCTTGTTTTTGAAATGTTAGGAACAAAAACATAACTAAATGACCTAGAGCCTGCTAAAAAGTTCTATGGTACGTAATATATAAACTCAACTCTCAAAAATGTACAAAAAATAAGTAAGAAAGTCTGTCAAACCCATTTGTAATATACTCTGTACCTGCAGTAGCAGCACTGCTGCTGCGCTGCGGCAGCGAACTTTCTTTTGGTCATAACTTGAGTATCGCTCATTCCATCTTTATCATTCAGAAGTTTAAATACCTTTGCAGCTCGTAAAATTTGTATACTATTGTGAGGGCTTGATTTGTAAAGTCCCACAATTTATCTAGGTGTATAGTTATAAGTTTAAAAGGGTAATTTTAAGATTATATGTACGATTTTTTGTGAAACTATATTACATAGTTGTGGAGTAGGCTTCAAAGTGTTGGCCGCATAGGGTTAAGATTTGCGGTGAATTGGCGGCAGGAGCTGAGGAGCAAGGTAGAGGAGGAGACGGCTTCCAGTGGCAGCGCTCAACAGAGCGCAACGGGGAAACCGTTGTATCTGCTGAAAAGAAGGAGACAACGGAAGAACGGAGACGAGTGATCACGCTCACACTCGCTTGAACTAGCGGCGCATGGCAACAACGGGACTTGGCGGCTAATGGCAGACAAATGCGCAGCCGAGCCGGACCTGTGGCTATAAAAGGACGCGCTGTTCGAGATGCAAGACAGTCGAGCTCAAGTCTAAGTGAGAGTCATTTAAAGCGAGTGCCAAGTCCCAGTGCGCGATTTCGAGCGAGTGCGAGTACTAACGCGAGTGAGTCGAGCAGAAGAACATCGAGGAATCGGAAGCCAAGGATCGTCGAGGAAGAAAGGCAGAGTGAGTGCGAAGGACAAAAGTAGTTCAAGCCATCGAGCTGTGCGATTAAAACGAGTGTCGGCGTAACTGAGCGATCTTAGCCAGTGGGCCTGACGAAACAGTGGTGCCAGCGAGAAGCAGGACACTGAGCCTCCTGCCAGGCGAAAATCAGCGGACTTCAAGACAGTAGCTGTGCGGTAAAAAGAGAGCCGGGTAAATCGTGGTGCCAACGGTTTCTGAGACATAATACACAGAAGTGAATGGAGTAACTTAAGTTCTCGGCTTAAGACATCTAGCTCTAAGCGATAGAACATAACCACATCTAGCAATAAGCCCCATTAGTGGAAACCATTGTAACATTTAGCATAGCCGCAAAATAAATTTGTTGGAGCAAGCCACGACTGCCGTGAGCGCAAGCCAGTAGCAATAATAGGTTCGTTACAGAGACCTGCAACGAGTACTTAATTTTCGTGTACACTCGCGCATTTACTCGGCTTGTTTGTGCACGCCACTTTGGTGTGACACACAAGAAATGATCGTAAGCACATTATGTCAGAACGTGTAAGCTTTTTTTACACACGGGTAATAATTGAACAAGCTTTTTAAAGCTGTCGGCTAAACGTGTAACAGCGAGCTATACGGCGGCCACGGGCGGGTATTATGCGAGCTCCTTGTTGTTGTGTTTGCAAGAACGCTTAAACAAAAACAAAGCAGCTGCCGTCGAACACATGCCTAAATCATTCTATCTCTTTTGCTCTCACAAGTTGTTGTTTTTGCAAGCTTGGGTTACTTGTGTACGCGCTGTGATCGTAACATCCCGCAATAGATCTTTGACTTCGGCAACAAGTACTCACGGTGACTTGTAGCCGAATCTACGAGTCAACTTATGTATTTCTACTATGCACGACCACTTTTGAATTTTTGGTTTTGTGTATGCTACTTGAAAATGGTCAACAAGCTTTGAGCTTTAAGTTTACTCGTACCGCATATGTAGCAAGGGTGATGAACATACACGTGTAAGCTCGCTGCAGTTCTCTGGTTCGTTACACTATGTACCTGAAATTGAAACCGTAACCGAAAACCTAAAATTTAACCGCTAGCAACACTTTAAAATTTGTAACCGAAACCGAAATAAAATGTTTTCTTAAAACCTTTATTAACATAACCGGTCATCAGTACCGAAATAGAAACAAATATATGGGTTATTCTCGGTTTTTCCTCTACTAGTAAAATTTTCGAACATATAAAAGGAAAGATAAAGAAGGTAAAGATTTTAGTTAGCTGCATTGTCTTTTTCTCTTTCCTAATCTTTTCCTGAGAACGAAGAGATCTCAGAGATGGTAAGAGATAGAGGTTTGACATGTATGGGACATATATTTCTTATACTTGCCGGCAGATGAAGTTTATTTTCAATTTTTGCGACGCCCCCTCCCGCCCCCGCAATTTGGAAAAAACGTCATATCTCCCACAGTTTTGATGACAGATTGTTCGTACCTTCTAGAGATATCTAGTAATCAAAATTATTTATCGATTTGCTGAAGGAATGATAAAGATTGGATGAACGATACTCAAGTTATGAGCAAAAAACGGCCAGTTAACACCCACCACCCCCCACCCATAACCATAGCATTCCTTTCAACAGAGGTAATCTTAGTGAGAGAGAGAGAGATAGAGAGAAACTTAGAGATGAGCGCGTATAACTCCGCTGCTGAGAAATTGTCAACTAGTAACAAAACAAAACTGTCCTTCACCAAGTTGGAATGCTAGTAGAATATAACTGGTATCAAAATACCCAGATTCGGGTGAGTTGGACAACAACAAATATTAGCTTTCGAAGAAATGTTCGTTTGAAATCCTAATTTGAGCTAGTTGTAATCCAATTGAACTTAACTAGTTGCAAACGAATTGGTGATGAGTGAGTTGACCGACAGATTTCAATGTACTGTTATACTAAGCAGAGACCTAATCCGACTGTCATAAGGAACACTCAAAGGTCAACTGGTATTTAACTGGTTGCAAATGGCTGCTGCAGGGGACAATTCTCTCCCGCCTATGCCATATGGCATTAAACTGGTTGCAAATGGTATATTTCTGGTTGTAAACTAGACAATTTCCCTGCAGGGTCGTGAGCAAATGAGAGCTGCGACATTAAGGGTACAGAGTATGTTATAAATTATTTTTTGAGGGAATTTGGAAACAATTGGAAAAACCTATCAAACCAGAAGGAATATATGCTGAGCTGTCAAATGGAATGACCGCCTACTGCGTCACGTGTTGAACTGAAATTAAATTCAACTGGAAAACGAAATGTGTGGCGATTCAAGCCACTTTAATTTGTATACCCTTGCAAATGGTATTATAATTTTGCCGAGAAGTTTGCAACGGATAGAAATATTCATTTCCGACCCCATAAACTATATATATTCTTGATCAGGGCGACGAGCTGAGTCGATTGAGCTTTGTCCGTCCGTTTGTCTCTCAGTTTTAGGGCTATCGAGCTGAAATTTTGCACAGAGTCTGCTTTTTACTGCACGCTGCTAATATATCGGAACCGACCGGATCGGATGACCATATCTTATAGCTGCCATAGAAACCATAGGTCAAAAAATGGGTCTTATTGAGAAAAACTTTTTTGTTTTTAATGTTAGCGTCCTAAAACTCGTCCATTATTAATATAATATGCTTTCAAACAGATTTGCAAGCTTTGGTCAAAATCGGATGACTATATCTTATAGCTGCCATAGGAACCATAGGTCAAAAAATGGGTCTTATTGACAAAAACTTGTTTGTTTTCAATGTTAGCGTCCTTAAACTCGTCCATTATTAATATTATATGCTTTCAAATCGATTTGCAAACTTTGGTCAAAATCGGATGACTATATCTTATAGCTGCCATAGAAACCATCGGTCAAAAAATGGGTATTATTGAGAAAAACTTCTTTGTTTTTAATGTTAGCGTCCTTAAACTCGTCCATTATTAATAATATATGCTTTCAAACAGATTTGCAAACTTTGGTCAAAATCGGATGACCATATCTTATAGCTGCCATAGGAACCATAGGTCAAAACATGGGTCTTATTGAGAAAAACTTCTTTGTTTTCAATGTTAGTATCCTTAAACTCGTCCATTATTAATAATATATGCTTTCAAACAGATTTTCAAACTTTGGTCAAAATCGGATGACTATATCTTATAGATGTCATAGGACCGATCCGTCGGAAAATGGGTCTTAGTGAAAAAAACTTTTTTGTTTTCAAGCAAATCGTTCTTAAGGTTGGTGATTATTAATAATAAACGCTTTCAAACTAATTTGAAAAAGTTGATCGAAATCGGGTGACTATATCTTATGGTTGCCATAGGACCGATCGGTCGAAAATGATTCTTAGTAAGAATTTTTGTTTTGTTTTTAATTTAAGCGTCTCTTATTTTAGCGTATCTTAAAGCTGTCATGGGAACCATCGGTCGAAAAATGGGTCTTAGTAAGAAAAACTTTCCTGTTTTCATTGCTAGCGTCATAAAACTCGTTCATTATTTATATTACATGCTTTCAGACAGATTTGCAAACTTTGGTCAAGATCGGATGACTATATCTTATAGCTGTCATAGGAAGCAGCGGTCGGAAAATGGGTCTTACTGAGAAAAACTTTTTTGGTTTCAATGTTAGCGTCCTCAAACTCGTCCATTATTAATATTATATGCTTTCAAACAGATTCGCAAAATTTGGTCGATGTCGGATGATTATATCTTAAGGCTGCCATAGGACCGATTGGTCGGAAAATGAGTCTTAGTGAGAAAAACTTTTTTGTTTTTAATTTTATCTTTCTTAAACTCGGCGATTGTTAATTTGATATGTTTTCAGAAAGATTCGCGAAATTTTGTCTAAATCAGATGTTTATCTGTCTGAAAATAGGTTTAGGTACAAAAATTTTTGTTTTTATATAAGCGTTCTAAAACTCTGACCTTTCAAAAACAGCATTTGCAAGGGTATAAAAACTTTGGCACAGACAAAGTTAGCTTGGCCTTCTCGTTTAATGTAAAACACAGATTAGGTTTTGTTTTGGATTATTGGAGATACCGTTTCGCAGAGTATGTGCGTGAATTAGAGATGTAAGTACAAAGAGGCGTGATTCCTATGGAGTATCGATAGTTGTTACTGATGTGTGAACTAGTTGGATGAACTGCATCTGTGATTGGAGCTGGAACCGCCACAAATGAGCATTTTCATTCATTTCTGTTTTCCCAAACCTTCTCGTAGAATTTACGAACCAACACGCAGAAAGAAGTAACCAATTTGGTCCAGTCGTTTTCAAGTTTTAATCAACCGAACCAACACCAATTCATTTTTATATATATAAAAGATAAATAGTCTAGCATCACAAGCATAGCAATAGTTTTCCCAACTATCACCCATCAAATGATTTCAGTGAATATCAAAGCGATATTAGTTCATATATTAAATAAAATCTTGAATTGAATTCAAAATCGCATCAGCTATATTCAAGTAAAATTTGATTAATTAAATTCCCCACTGCGTCTTATTAAAGTTTACTTTATTTGGGGGGTTGACAAGCCCCTTCATGCCACATGCAACCAAAGAACAATCGATATAGTGTACACACACACACACACGTTCACACATCGATTGAATGGAAAACCAATTACACATGTCCCATACGATTTTTCGCATCGTTTAAATGTTTGTATTTACTTGCCCCACCCCCACCCCTCCACCATTGCCATTGCCCACCCTGTTCAACCATATTTTTAATTAGTGCGAAATGTTTGAACATTATTTTCGTTTACATAAATTTCGATTACTATATTTATTTGCCCTCAAATAAAATGCATTCGAAACACATTCATAATTTCTCGCTAGAGGCTAAATAAAGCCCAATTTCATACTGAATGAACTATTTCAGAATTGCCAAAATTATGTTCATTAGGAGTGGGTTTAATGTGTTCCCTCTTAAACAAGGCTTAATTACCTAAATATGTATGTGTGTGTGTGAAATATATATTCGCATTTGGCGTGTGCGTCTGTGCGTAGGGTGGAAAAAGCAAATTAATTTCAATTGCAGTTTGGGGAAATATATTTGAAAATTGGTCAACATTAAATTAAAAGTGAGAACTGCAGCTAATAAGCTAGGAAATTATTCAAATTTTGGCAAAGTTAAAAGTTGAATTTTATATAAAATTTAAACTAAAGTTTGATTTTTTAACCACTTTCTTTTTGGTCACACTATTTTGGCCAGCTCAGCCCATGTTACTGTCAAACATGTTCAGTTTGGTGTATAATTTAACCAATTTAACTCATTTCAACATGTTACGTGTAGGTTTTCTGCACGTTGCGTTTAGCTTTCTCAGTTTTCTTAGAAATTTCTAAATTTGAAATGAGAAATCTACACGCGACGTGTTGAAAAGCTACACGAAACGTTTAAGATTTCAATATCTAAACGCGGCATTCAGAAAAGCTACACGCCACATGTTGAAATGATAAAGCTACAACGTTACGGGTTGAAAATCTTACATTTTCGTGTAGCTTTTTTTCCTCTGTGTATGTGTATACACAGCCTAATCTGGTGCTCCAAACCCTGACAGTTTAATCATGGTCGCACATTTAAAATGTATGACATGATAAATATGCAAACATTTACAAAATAATTTCAGTTTAAATGTTGCACTTCACTTATCATAAAACCCCCCCGACTCTCAGCATTAAATTAGACTTTTTGTACTATTTGTTGTGAGTCCACGCACATTCATTTTAAATGCAATTTTAAACCATAGTCATGGATATTTATGCTTGGAAAATGTTGTACCAAAATCCAAAACGTGTCCGGAATTTTTGTTTGCAAAAGACCGACCGCCCACTTACAACAACAACAAAAGTTGCTGGAAGCAACGGCATATAATTTGCACTGCAAATCAAGAGACCATCTAAGCCAGCTTTTCTGTCTGTGTGTGTGTGTGTGTGTAAAAGTTTTACTGGCTAAAAAGTAATTGAGTTAACTAGAAAAAAAAAACCATTTACCTAGAAGAGGAACAAAAATTTGGACGTAAATTGAAATTTTATGCAAGAGACTCCACCACTTTAGTTTTTTTTTGTAGTGAGATTTACATAAATTATGTGGATGAGACCTCACAAATTAGTTGATTTGTATGCTTGAAAAACGTATAGAGTTGTATAACAAGTTGGTTGACGGCACGAAAAACAGGAAAACCGATTACGAAAAGCAACCCATCGACAGCTGATAAATTTGACATTTTAATGCCAATTCAAATTCAAAACGAAATCTATGAATCGTTCGATTTGGTAATTTGTGCATTTTAATGAAACACGTGAAAGATGGAGAAAAGAAGTTGTTCAGTAGGTGAAGCCGAGATTAGATTAAAGATTTGAGAAGCGGCCTTAGCTTAATTGTGTTTTAAATAATGTTATTTAGATTAAGGTGAAATCAGTTTTTGAAAGAGCTTTATGTAACAAAGTTTAGCATATTATTAACAATAAACGTATCAGATTGTTAAAGAAAATAGTTGGTCTCTTATTTTGGTTTTAAAAGTAACAAAAGAGAGAATATAAAAATCAAACTTTACTTGATTTATAGGAATTTTGTCAAAGTAAACCATCTGATACAAGCCATTGTTCTTGTCGGATATTTATTGGAACCATCTTATCATTTGTGCACTAAATATGGAAATTTTGTTGCATTTTTGTCAGTACTAAAAGCAAAGTAACAGCCTGTAAAATCGGAAAATCAAGATTTACATTTATGGGATGACAACTAGATACCCACCCCAACTTGATATCACATTGGCGTAATTAAAAATTTATTGAAATGTACAATAACAGAGACATGGAATACTAAATTTACTTTTGCAGATAGTTGATTTTACATTACAATTGTAATTTTTTCAATTGTATAAGAGCCACCTCTGTAAATTTAGCCAGTTTCATCCATCCTTCATTCAAGGTCATGAGTACCTCTGCTGCTGTTAGTTTCCGTTTCTCAAAGCAAAGCAGATGAAATCCCTTTCAACAGGGCATCTCCCTATTAAATGCAGATGACTTCTGCATCCTTGCTGTTATATTGTTAACACAGTTAACAATCCTTCTTGGACATCTGTCCAATCATAACAGAACCCCTCTCTCCATTATAATCCAGTTTAAATGTATGTAATTTTATCGTATCAGCTCGCTGCAGTAAGTTGGACTTACCTCATAGTTAAAGAGTTTGTATATTCTTGCTGCGCTTCTTTTCTTATGGAGGATAGAAGCATAGAAAGCCAACTCAATCGCGGGACTGCTATCGAACCGGGCAGGGGGAATGCCCGTAGGCTCGTCTAGGATTCTCTCCAATGCGCTCACATTCGACGCGGCGCAGTGCTTACTGCAGCCCAACTCTCTTTCGAGTCAAGTTTTACGCTCACCAGGTTAAAAACGGTTGGTGTTCTCCCCACACTCACGCTCAGCTTATTTCATTCTTGATTGAATGTCGGACGGGCAACAAAATTTTCGGCGTTACCTCAAGAGGTAAGCACCCGTGTTCTGTCAGCAGAGATTCACAGAGAAGATATAACTACTGATTACAGTTATATCAAGTAGCCTTTTTTATAATTCGGAAATACTTCAACTATCGGCAAACGTTAACTTATCATTCCATGAATCTGTAATTGTGCACTTCAATAAATATTTAGTTGTTGAATACGAAAAACCAAATGCTAGTGCATTGCCGGTGGGTTCGTTCTGAGGCATTGTGCTTAAGTGTGCTGAGTATTGCCATTGCCTTGCCGTTCTTATAGCACCATGCCAGTCTAGTCCCAAAGGCCTACATAGCTCCTGCATCCTAGAAATCGAAAAAATGTAGCAAACCGACTACAGAATTTTGCCTGTTAGGTAGTGGGACAGGCGCTTATCATCAAACTTATGCAGAAATTTCGTTTAAAGCTAAGATGCAAATCCAGAGAATATAGTTGTGGAAATTATGGAAATTTTGTTGAATTTTTGTCAGTACCATAAGCAAATTTATAGCCTGTTAAACCCGAAAATCCAGATTTAAATTTATGGGAGGACAACTAGATTTCCACCCCAGTTTTAAAAAGGCAACTTAGTGTATCATTGGCGTAACAAAATATTTATTTAAATGCACAATAACAGATTCGGTGAGTATAGGCTCACATTTTGTTTTTCAGTTCAATTCAATTACAGTTCAGCACGTGACGCAGTAGACGGTCATTTCATTTGACACCTCAGCATATTTTCTTTCTGAATTGTTTTTCCGAACTCCAATTGCAACTTTTTCGTTAGTTTGCTTTCTTAATTTTGGCCATTTCAAAGGTAAACTTAGGTGTATACTTAATGTGCGACTTATACAAAGTAATGCAGTCCTGTTCTCTTTTCCGAATCCGATTGATCGGAATTAATTGGAGCTGTGATTTCCAAGAACCTATAAAAGAATTCGGTCGAATCGTTTTGTCATAAAGAGTGTCGAATTAAGACAAAAGCCGTTCGTTATTTGTTACAATGCCAAGAAGCATCGATCATGGTCCCTTCCACGGTGCTATTGAAAGGGAAAGGGGGCTTGAATCAGAATGTTTGAAAATCGTAAGCAACTGTCAGATTGTATCTAGGAAGATTACAATGAGCAAGAATGATTGAGATAAAGAAAAGTTCATACTCCGCAAAGTGAAGAAATAAGAAGAAGAACGTATTACCATTGAACGAAAACGTAGTTCAAACGTACAACATCCCGTGAGACGCCGTATACAGCTAGCTACTAGGGACAAAGTGTTTAATTGATAAGAGTGAAATTCATTTTATGTGTCGCTCAGCGATTGGAAGCAGTGTTCCCTGTTGAAGCCCAAAAGTAGCTAAATCGACTGTTAAATATAGCTAAAAATTTCAAAGTGGAAAAAAGTGTTAAAAGATAGCTAAAAAAAAACCCACAAGTTTAAGCAGGAACACAGCACACCACAAAGGAGACTGAAACACTGTACAGCTGTTTCAGGAACCTCCGGAACGGTCTGTGGCTATCTACTGCAAGTCAGCAGCTGCCTCCTTTTGTCATCTTTAATATAAAGCTGCCTTTACACTTGTCATATATCTCTAAATAGTCGGTTGTCAAACTTCTCTAAAGAGAGTCTCTTATCAAATAGAACCTGTTTAATCTATTTCATTAAAGAAGGCTAAATTTTCTAAATATTTATATAATACTAGCATATAACCCGTCGCGCTTCGCTGCGTCGCCATCAGTAAAGTGAATTATTACCGTTGCCGCTATCTTTATCGTTATCGTTATCGTTATCGTTATCGTTATCGTTATCGTTATCGTTATCGTTATCGTTATCGTTATCGTTATCGTTATCGTTATTGTTATCGTTATCGTTATCGTTATCGTTATCGTTATCGTTATCGTTATCGTTATCGTTATCGTTATCGTTATCGTTATCGTTATCGTTATCGTTATCGTTATCGTTATCGTTATCGTTATCGTTATCGTTATCGTTATCGTTATCGTTATCGTTATCGTTATTGTTATCGTTATCGTTATCGTTATCGTTATCGTTATCGTTATCGTTATCGTTATCGTTATCGTTATCGTTATCGTTATCGTTATCGTTATTGTTATCGTTATCGTTATCGTTATCGTTATCGTTATCGTTATCGTTATCGTTATCGTTATCGTTATCGTTATCGTTATCGTTATCGTTATCGTTATCGTTATCGTTATCGTTATCGTTATCGTTATCGTTATCGTTATCGTTATCGTTATCGTTATCGTTATCGTTATCGTTATCGTTATCGTTATCGTTATCGTTATCGTTATCGTTATCGTTATCGTTATCGTTATCGTTATCGTTATCGTTATCGTTATCGTTATCGTTATCGTTATCGTTATCGTTATCGTTATCGTTATCGTTATCGTTATCGTTATCGTTATCGTTATCGTTATCGTTATCGTTATCGTTATCGTTATCGTTATCGTTATCGTTATCGTTATCGTTATCGTTATCGTTATCGTTATCGTTATCGTTATCGTTATCGTTATTGTTATCGTTATCGTTATCGTTATCGTTATCGTTATCGTTATCGTTATCGTTATCGTTATCGTTATCGTTATCGTTATCGTTATCGTTATCGTTATCGTTATCGTTATCGTTATCGTTATCGTTATCGTTATCGTTATCGTTATCGTTATCGTTATCGTTATCGTTATCGTTATCGTTATCGTTATCGTTATCGTTATCGTTATCGTTATCGTTATCGTTATCGTTATCGTTATCGTTATCGTTATCGTTATCGTTATCGTTATCGTTATCGTTATCGTTATCGTTATCGTTATCGTTATCGTTATCGTTATCGTTATCGTTATCGTTATCGTTATCGTTATCGTTATCGTTATCGTTATCGTTATCGTTATCGTTATCGTTATCGTTATCGTTATCGTTATCGTTATCGTTATCGTTATCGTTATCGTTATCGTTATCGTTATCAATATCGTTATCGTTATCGTTATCGTTATCGTTATCGTTATCGTTATCGTTATTGTTATCGTTATCGTTATCGTTATCGTTATCGTTATCGTTATCGTTATCGTTATCGTTATCGTTATCGTTATCGTTATCGTTATCGTTATCGTTATCGTTATCGTTATTGTTATCGTTATCGTTATCGTTATCGTTATCGTTATCGTTATCGTTATCGTTATCGTTATCGTTATCGTTATTGTTATCGTTATCGTTATCGTTATCGTTATCGTTATCGTTATCGTTATCGTTATCGTTATCGTTATCGTTATCGTTATCGTTATCGTTATCGTTATCGTTATCGTTATCGTTATCGTTATCGTTATCAATATCGTTATCGTTATCGTTATCGTTATCGTTATCGTTATCGTTATCGTTATCGTTATCGTTATCGTTATCGTTATCGTTATCGTTATCGTTATCGTTATCGTTATCGTTATCGTTATCGTTATCGTTATCGTTATCGTTATCGTTATCGTTATCGTTATCGTTATCGTTATCGTTATCGTTATCGTTATCGTTATCGTTATCGTTATCGTTATCAATATCGTTATCGTTATCGTTACCGTTACCGCCCCATTTCACTTTATTTCGTATTCTATCCTTACAAACCGAGTTTCAAGCCAATCGGATGAAAAATAGTTTTTTGCATGCAGAATTTTCCGGCCATTTTCCACCTGGGCGGATTTTCCAAAATCGAGAAAACACGTGTCGATTTATTTCGCGTACTTTGCTTACAAACCAAAGTTCAAGTGAATCGGATGAAAAAAAACATTTTCCCATACAATCTTTTCCGACGCTTTTCCGGCTTTTCCGGTTGGAATTTTCCAAAACCCCGTCTTAGTAAGCACTTTCAGCACTAAAGGAAACTCCTGTCCAAATTTCAGCCTTCTATCTCTTACCGTTTGCGCTCTGCGTTGATTGCCGCCAATCAGTGAATCAGTCAGTCAGTCAGTCAGGACACACTGTTTCATATATAGAGTAGATATATAGATATTTGATTTCAGAGAGTCTCTTTAGAGATATCTAACAAGTGTAAAGGCAGCGGCAAGCGGTTTTCCATAAAATCTTTATAGCAAAAACCAAATGCTACATACAAGTATCAATCGGAATTGGTAAAAGATCTGAAGACATTTGGTTAAAACATTTTGCCAACGAAAAGTCAAAGATAAACGGAAATTTGAAATTAAAAGCCGAAAAACACAATCGGACTTCGGAAATGATCATTTGGAGCATTTATCAATTCCGATTCTGTATAAACTTGAAAACGGCTAGAGGAAGCTATTATATAATATCAAAATTTCATATCGATTTTAAATAAATGCTGATGGTATACTTTTCAATAAATATTTTTATCAGGAAGCAAAATTTTGGCACTTTTGAAATAGCTAGAAAATGGTTTTTAAAAAAGCTAGAATTGCAAGCTTCGGTAAAACTGAATAGTTTCCGGCTATTGAGCTTACAAAATAGCTAGATCTGGTGGGAAAATAGCTAAATTTGCCACACTGCGAGAGTAAATCGTTAAAGCTGGCACGTAGTCCCTCGTAGATATAGCCTCGCAGGTGGAGCTTACTCTGACATAAGCCTTATTATTAAAGCAGGGGTCGGCAATGTGAGCAGAGAAGTTGCCACTGGCAACTGAGATAATAAACGCATACATATACAAAGAACGGGCGGGAAGTTTTCAAAAGTTTTCTGTTTAAATAAGCTGCACACACTTACAGCTTCTATCTACTATGGAAATTCTGCCTACATCTCTGCCCCCATTGCCGACCCCTTTACATTAAAGCTTTAAAACCAACCCAACATAATGGGCTACTGCAAAACCAACTAAATTATGATAAGTTCAACTTTATTTAATCTCCTTTAAGGATTTTCTAGCAAAAAAAAAATTAAATTTTATTTGTGTTACACACATTTTGAGTGGGCGTCATCCACCTCCAATCAATTGTGTATAACGCCAGCGGGCACACTGAAGATACTGTTTTTAATTTCGGACATTCAATTCAAGTGGCCCACGCACTTTTTTTTACGTCATAAGGCAACTTAGCAGCTGGCAGCAGCTGTCACAACATTGCCAAAGACTCGACTCGAAGCTGCTCCACCCTGCTGAACGTTGAGAGAGAGAAGCCCATCAAAGGCAAATCAAACAAAAAAAAAAAAAAAAAAAAACTCACGTGACTTTACAATTTATTTCAAGCATGCAGCGAAAATAAATTTATTAATAGCCCAAGACGAGAAGAAGAAGTATGACTGCCACCCACACACACACACACACGGAGAGACCTGGTTCATTCAGGAAAAAAGCCAAAAGAGTTTCGCATTCACCATATTTTAGCTAGCGCGCGAAGGAAGCGGCGTCAATTTATGCGCCTCACGTTTTCCCATTTTCGAGAATGACTAAATATCGTTTACTCTGCTCACCAGGCCCATACTGACTGCATTTGGTATAAAAAATTATTTAACTTTCCAGCAAAACGCTCAGGAATATGCATAGCGCGTGGCAAGTGCATCGGTAGTTGGTTTTTTTTTTTTTTTATTTGCAGACCTCACCTGAAGTTCCATTCTTCATTTTTTTTTTTTTTTTTTGAGAGAGCAAAGCGTTGATGTTTTTTCTGAGGCTGCCTAATGCCAGAAACGTGCCAAGTACTTTGACTAGGTAATGGTGGTGCCTGCACTTTGGTGGCTTGGAAAAAAAGAAAAACTTTTATTTCGATGTAAGCGATGTAAGGAAATATGTGATATGCTCAGGGGCTTACCAAAATTCTTTCAACAGGCTCGAAAGCAAAGCTCGTAAATAAGCGTCAACACATATTTTCAATGCGAACTCTGACTTAGATGAAATGATGCTGAGCCGGTTTTTCACTTTGTCCTAGATACAGAAACAGAACTGAAAGTGTTTTGCCTATATTAATTGTAAGCGACTAAAGCAGTTTTTATACCCTTGCAAAGGTTATGATAATCTTGTCCCAATTGTTGCAGCCCAATTTACACGATTTAACACTGCACGCAGCCGACTCTGCACCTACATGTAACCGATCTTACGTTGGTCCAGCACACGACCAATTTATCACATCTTATAATGCACACATCCGACCCTGCATTACATTTACTCGATCGCACGTTGGTTGAGCATTCACCAATTCCGCCAATTTGCTTTGTACACAGCCTGCCAGACGATTCTACTTATGAAAGTAC
The DNA here is from genome assembly GCA_037044535.1 of Lordiphosa magnipectinata. Taxonomy (NCBI): domain Eukaryota; kingdom Metazoa; phylum Arthropoda; class Insecta; order Diptera; family Drosophilidae; genus Lordiphosa; species Lordiphosa magnipectinata. The sequence continues at coordinate 161,468 of JBAMBO010004190.1, read as the reverse complement.
ATCGCGCAGCTGAATTTCGATCTTCATCGCATCTTTCATCATCACCGATGTTCATGCAAACGGATTCATCAGCCACATCGCGTGACAAGCAAAGTACACATCGCGTGTCAAACAAAGTCCAAAGCGCGTGGCAAGCAACATCCACAACGCAAGACAAACAAAGTCCACAACGCGTGGCAAGCAAAGTCCACAACGCGTGGCAAACAATGTTCAAAACGCGTGGCAAGCAACATTCACCATGCAAGACAATCAAAGTCCAAAACGCCTGGCAAGCAACATTCAAAAGGCGTGGCAATCAAAGTCCACAACGCGTGGCAAACAAAGTCCTGCCCAGCCTGACAGACTTTTTTACTAGCAGATATATCAGCCTCTATGCCATCAAATCATCTGCCACCGGTATTACCACCTGGACCAAGGAGGTCACGATGTCCCTGAACTTCAACATAAACGGCCAACCAGTACCGAGGGTAAAATATCCCAGAATACTAGGAGTGACATTCGACCCCCTCCTGACTTTCTACAGACACTCTGAAGAAGTCATCAAGAAGGTGAGAAGTCGACAAAAAGTTCTTAAAGCCATTTCAGGAGGCATGACCGAGGCATCTCGATCAAGGATAAATATACAATCTCAACTACCTATAAAGCGATAGGCAGATTCATGGTAGCGTTACCCAGTGGACAAACTTGCAACTGGCGCATAACGCGGCACTTAGGGTGGCCACGGGATGCCATGCTATGACGCACAACGATCACCTCCATCAGGAGACAGAGATACTGCCGGTAAAGAACCACAACAAGCTTCTGACCCAGCAATACCTCATCGGGTGCCAACTTGAGTCACACCCCAAACAGACATGCACAGTAGCGAAAATGTCACGCAGGAAAACAGCAGTGCGCAACGACTTGTGAGTCGAGCTGCCTGAAGTACAACCACTCCTAGGAACAGGAACGATCACGGCCACAATCTGTGCAAACGCCAAAAAGCGAGTGCAGACCACCCACCATCAACACTGACGAGGAGACTCTCCTTAAGGACAACTCTGGCCCAACTCCGCGCTGGGAGAAGTAGTTTTCTGAACAACTACCTAGCCCGGATAAACCCCAATGTTGGCGACGAGTGCCCAAAATGTGGACCCCACGACACAAAGCACCTCTTTAACTGCCCCCTTGCACCCAGTCCTTTAGAGCTCTGAACCCACCCAATCGAGGCAGCTTACTTCCTCGCTTTGGAAGATTAGATTTCTTGATTTAGATTTAATTAGATTCAAGCAAGAATTTCACTCTTACCATACTTTTGAGAACGAATGCTCCTGATTCAAGAGTGAAATTCTCTATTTTTTCTCTGAGTGTACGGCTTAATCAGTTTTTGCACTCAACGGAAATAGTTCGTCGACTCAACTGCAACACAAACATCACAGCGAGAATCAAACGTAAGCTTTTCTCCACATTGCACAGTGGTTCCGTCAGAGGTCAAAAATAATAAATATAAAACTCAAAATATTGGAAAAAAATTGATAAGTTCCATCTTTCGAAAGAACTAATAACATAGAACATAGCGTTATATCTCCGACGTCATATCTCCGACCAGTACATTTTGCCGTCGGAGATATGACGCTTTAATTCTGTCGGAGATATGACGTCGGAGCTATGTCGTTACCACCTAATTATTCGATAGAGTAGTTCATTTCGCTCTGTTTCTATCGATTCAGTTCCAATAAGCACCAAAATAGCGTAAAACGAATCAGTTGAATTTTTCTGCATAAAACGCTTCAGTGGACGGGTTGCAAAATAGTTACAAAAGTGAAAAAATGGCTACATTATGGATTTAATCAATATGAATATTGAAAACAGAAGCAATCGGGCATGTTCCAGAAATCTCTAGAGATTTTCGTACAAACGATTTGATTTGGAACCAAAGTAGGAGAACTTTATATGAGAAATGATAAGAATAAGGCCAGCTACTAGATCATAGGTCACTTGTTCTTGAGTAGTCGGTTTGAAATCGGTCAACTTTTGCCATCTGATCTAGTAACTGGGCATATTTATGGCTCTTCACATATAAAGGCCAGAAGTTTTAATTTGAAATGCAAGCGTTGATACCAAAATCTGTAGAGATTTCTGAAACACACCCGAAAAACTTAATTTATTTTTATACAAAATTATTTTGTTTTCGTGTGCTTATTTCGTAAAATATTTGTTTTGTCAGCCCCTTTATTTGTGTTTTCTGGATCATGAAAATAATTTTCAGCTAAGCTTATAGATGTGATACCTTCAAAAACCTCCAGAGGGACTTTTTGTGTAATGTTAGTTAATCAATTTAGATTCTAAAAAAGTTATGTTTAGCTGCCGACTTGCGCCGAGCTTTGTTCTAGAAGATTCGAGCCAAGCGTGATCCTTGCTTAGAGCTATAGAGTATAAGTAAATGTGTTGTAGTCTTGTCCATTTTGGTATGTTTTCTTCATTTTATTTTGCTAATTTTGTTTATATTTTATTAGGCTCTTCATTTCATTGCGAATGTTCACGCATGAATTTGTTTGAACTTTGGTCAAGCATCAGCAGAACAAATACTGAAAAATGCAAACAAATAACAGAACTTATTGAAAATGATACACAAAAAAAAATGGTTACACACCTGAATCGACTAGTTTAAGCAAGTGGATTAGCAACAGTTGCAAAAAGAAATATGCAGAGTCAAACAATAAGGAATTCAAAGAAATGTAGACTTCAGCACAGTCGAAAAATGTTACGCATCTTAACAAACACCGACATAATGAACACACTACTTTTGCGAATAAATTATATTTGCCCACACTTCCATACAAGCGGAACCAGTGTACCAATGCACACTTGTACATGATCACCCCGGACATAGAGTAGGTTTCACCACTGAATAGGTTTCACTTTTTTTTTAAGTTTTGAAACGTTGTATCTCTGTAACAAGCACTCCGATTTAAGCGAAATAAATTTTTTTTGTATAAAGAAATTAGTCATTTGTGAAATAGCAAAGTTTCTGTTCTGTTATAATATTTTTATATAATTTTTTTTTATTTTTTCAAAAACAACAAAAAATCTCCATTTTTTTTGGCTCAACTGAATAGGTTTGACACTTTTGACTTTACTTTTTGATTGACTGCGTCCAAAATTTAAAGCAACTGCTATCAGTTTTTTGTAAAATGGGCCGCGAAAAACCTTTAACCGATTTTGAAAAAGGTCAAATAAAAAGCTTTATTGAATCAATAGCCAAGAAAATCGGTCAAAGTCAAAACGTTGTAAGTAATTTTCTCCGTAATGTAGCAGACTATGGAAAAAAAATGAATGAAGGAAAAAAATATGCAACAACAGCATCGGAGAGGCGACTTATCCTACGAACTGCCTTAAATTCCCACCTTTCTGCTGGTAAAATTAGGGAAGAATGCGGTGTAAATGCTAGTGTGGCCACGGTAAATCGAATTATTCGAAGCGCCAAACACTTGAAGAGATTGAAAATAAAAAAAAAACCACCTTTCAATGATGCTCGTAAGGAAGCACGACAACGATTTGCCCGAGAACACATGACGTGGAACAAGGAGTGGAAGACGGTGGTCTTCTCTGACGAAAAGAAGTTCAACCTCGATGGACCGGATGGCTATAATTACTATTTCCACGATATGCGAAAGGAAGAATGTTTTTTAAGTCGTCATCACTCTTGTGCAGGTGGAGTAATGATGTGGGGAGAGATATCGTTTTATGGAACATGCGAGCTCCAGTTTGTCACCTCGAAGATGGACGCAAATGTGTACAAGACTGTGCTCCAAAAGGCTTTTCCCCAGTTTTCGAAGATTTGTGGTCATATTCCATGGACGTACCAACATGACAATGCTCCCATCCATACCGCTCGGGTTGTAAAACAGTGGATGAAAGACCAAAACGTCAAATTTGCTCGAGTGGCCGCCTTACTCCCCTGACATTAACATTATCAAGATCATTTGGGGACTTTTGTCCAGGAGAGTATACGAAGAAGGAAGACAATTTAGTGACTCTGGGACCCTAGTTGAAGCAATTTAAAAAGCCTGGTCAACAATTTCACTAAATGAAATTGAAAAATAGTATGATTCCTTACCAAACCGTATGTTTGAAATAATTAAGAACAAGGGTGGGCATACCAAATACTAAATAATGCTAAAACAGTGTCATTTATTATTTAAGTTACCCAGTTCCTTGAAATTTTGCCTTATATACTTTTGTTTAATAATTTTAGTTGTCAAACCTATTCAGATGAGCCAAAAAAAATGGAGATTTTTTGTTATGTTTCTGAAAAAATAATAAAAAATGATATAAAAACAAAACTAGCAGAACAGAAACTTTGCTATTTGACAAATGACTGATTTCTTTATACAACAAAATTTATTTCGCTTAAATCGGAGTATTTGTTACAGAGATACAACGTTTCAAAACTAAAAAAAAAAGTCAAACCTATTCAGTTGAGCGGCACTGTACATCCCAGCTATACTCAAAACTTGAAGATCATTCGTTCCCACATGGTGGTCAACGGAGGGGGGAGTACTGCGGAAGTTCTGGTCACACTAATTATCGTTATCACGCAATAGCGTTTTTGTACACCTCTATCACTAACGCGTCAGCAGTTAGTCTGGCTTTGGCTTCGGCCAAATAAAGTTAGTTACACTTTTCTAAACACTTCAACTAAAGTGAAACCTGAAAGTAGTAGCTAAAGAACTATGGTTCGGAAAATGGGTCTTAGCGAGAAAATCTAAAATGCACATGCCTTCGAATCCTACTACGAACACCTCTTTATCGAATACTTCTGAAGACAATCATCTTCAAGCATCGACTTCGCTCATATCCAATTCTTTGTCAAGCCCTCAACTTAAAGCCTCGAATATCATGCCTGGCTCTTGTCTTGATCCAACATAGCAATGGAGCCATGATACCATGCCGCGCTGTACTCGATTCGGGATCTCAGCTCAATTTTCTCACTTCTCGTCTTGCAAATCAACTTCAGCTCAAAACTCGACATTCGCATATATCAATTTCTGGTATTGGACAGTCTTCTCTAGATTCTGATAAGTCAGTTGATATTTTCGTTCAGTCACAGGATGCTTCATACGCAGCTGTAGTGACGCGGACTATCACCGATTATCTGCCGCAATCGCTGATGGTTGGAAAATCCCTAACAACATCGATCTTACTGACCCTAAATTCTACAAGTCCCAACGTATAGATCTGTTTATCGGGGCCGGTTTATTTTTCGACTTAATCTGCTTTGGGAAAACTCATTTAAAGGGCAGCACATTAATCCTGCAGGAAACAAAGCTCGGTTGGACAGTCTCTGGAAGTCTTGCTTATACAAAGTCGAGTTTTTCGTCGTTGGTCGCGCTTATCAAAACTCCAACACAATCAGTAGCGGACATTTAACATTCTATGTTGGTTTTGATATGGGCCGTTTCGTTTGCTATGTGATCTTCTACTGGGGTTATTTTAGGCCGTCCTCCTTTGCTGCAGTTAAAACATTCTTGAACTCAGCTGTTCATATCAGCATTCTATAACAAAAAAAAGGAAACATTGGCGCTCACCTTGGGCATTCACAACCATAAAGGGGGTTCAACATCTCCGTAAACTAAAACTGTGTCTGTACTCTAAGCCTTTTTCCCCCTTGGCAATGCCCTTGACACATTCAAGTGTTCCTATTGCTGACACTTCGATAACATATTAAGGGAAAATCAAGCTAAATGTTGTGACTGTGAGTGGAAGATTTGACGAGCTTTGCGGCTGCATTACTCTAAGCCATAAGCAATGCTTGAGGGCTATAAGCGCGGCTCTGCCTAAGCGGAAAACAACAATGAATGCGCTCCGTGAGCATAGGGCCTATGCATCCCTGCTTTAACGTATCGAAAGTTGACCCCTAAAGCATTAGGATACTTTCAGACACACTGTCAGGTTGGCATTCATTGCAGAAATGAATGATAGACACAAATGCCTCTATCCATAGTTACCTCTAAAGCTTATCTGTATAATTGGAATTAAGGTTCAATTTCAAGTTAAAATGTTTAAGGTGGGACTTTGTTCTTACCTAACGTTCTTCAGAAACTAATATTGTGTGAATAATTTCAAGAGTTTTCAACTGAAATCGTATTCAATTTCATCCTTTTAAGCTTTCACTGTCTCTCCCTCTTAAGTGTATACACAACTTTAAACACATTCATTCATCCGCCAATTGGGTTATTGGGTCTCCAAACCTAATCACTGGCCATTTGTAGATATTTCTCTACCAAAGCTCACTTAATGTACTTCAATCAAATTATAAGCAAATAAAATTTATATCTAAACAAGTCAAGAAACTCTTTTTGTAAGCTCATAAAACAGAAGACACAATCCAGAACAGAAATAAACTGCAAAGCAGTCAACAAAATATTGGCCCAGGCGACGCCGGGGACGACGGCGACGGCGACGACGACGACGAAATGGCCATCAACTTTAATTGAGTTGAAGCATCAGAGGAAGCAGCTAAAGCCAGAACCAGAACCAGAGCCAGAGCGGAAGGAATTTTAGCAAATTAGATTGTTTTCCACTTGAGTTCGTTTTAGCGTTTACAGTGCCGAGTCCAGTTGAGTCGAGTCTTTACCTTTTGCCACCCACCAAGCACCAAAAAAAAATTGTATATACAAAAAAAAGCGTAGCCAAGTTTCCGCTGGTTGGCACAATCATCACTCACTCAGTCGGCAGAAAATTGATGATAATAATCGCACGTGAACAGCAACTGGGGAACACTTTGGCCAAACAGCTGCTCCACTCTGCACTCTGGAATGCTCCAAGGGGGACACCTTGCGCCGTCGTCGTCGTCATTAAAGCCAATAAAGTGGTCGTCAAATGACATTGTCAGCGCGTCCGCTGATTGAGCTTAAAGGCAGCTGCCGCCGGCACTAGACCAAATCCCCACCGTTTCTTTCTCTTCCCTTTTTTTTTTGTTTTTTATCAGCTTCAACAACAAAAAATGAAGCGAAATTTATCTCTATTACAGTTAGCTGGGGCTGCCTGGCCCAGCCACGCCCCAATTCGTTGATGCTCCCATCATTTGTATTGTTGACATGTTTTGGGAGAGGTGGGCAACGCAGCAGCATCACAGATTTGAGCAGACAGCTGTGGATGGGCACGGGTATTGGAAGGCCTGAGCTCGTTTTGAACATTTTGGTGGAAAATGATTGATGGTCCTTTTGGCCCACAAACCATTTTCCACTTTAAAATTGTAGCAAAATAAGAAAATAATCATAAAAAACAACCAAGCAAATTGTGCGGCTGGCAAACATAATGCCCCAACTTAGTTTGAGCTTAGAAAAATCATTTAAAACAAAATGTTTAACAGGTGACGAAATGGGAAATAACATGGAAAATGTCAATTATCAATTTGACCACATAAATCTGTGGCAAGTGGGATTTTATTTATTTTACAGAAAAGCAATTATTAACTTTAAATAAATATGTGAAAAATAAGAGGGGGTGTCATGGACATTTACAACATTAAGTCTGATTGTACACAGAATAAAAAATCCGAGATATCCCGGCTGAAATCAATCACGTGTTTGATTTCAACTTATTACTCGAGCTCGATTCGATCGAGGGATCACCTCAGTCGGATCCAATCAAGAAGGTCCAATATTGATTTAAGCTCGATATTCATAATTGATTTGATCTCGAAGTCGGTGTACCCGAGATTAAATTGAGCTCGATACTCGAAATACATCCAATCCGAAAATTGATTGCATCAAAAATGACATGAGATTGACTTTAGCTCGATGTTTAAACTCATTTTGAAAACAAAGAACTCCATGCTACTTTTCTAAATGACCTTTTTGATTATAAAACCAGCAAGTTCTAGCCGGCTCGAGGTCATTAGTTTGCATACAACTGTAAAAGCAGGACACAAACAACATTACAATGGAGGCTGGTCGCTATTGAAGTCTCTTCAATAGACTTGACCCATCAACATCAATTCAGCAGCTACCTTCTCCTGCTGGAAGTGCTATCACTGGTAGGGAATTCCAAGGCAACGGTTAGCGCAAAACACCCACAACACCAATAACTGCTGTGCTGACCCATTTAGCCTGAGAGAGCTTTTCACTCTCAGTTTCGAACTTGCTCTCAGTTTCTTTTCGCTCTTTCGCTTTGACACTGCCGTACTTATTTCAATCTCGAGTCAGAATCATTTGATTATCAAGTAGGATCCGTACTTAAAATGAGCGTTTTCGAATTGATCCAAACCTTTTAGGATTGTTAAAATCCTTTCGTGATTGATTCAAGTGAATCTAGTACGACTTGTACTTGAAATTTCAATCCGAAGGTCGAGATCAAATCCATTTTGTTGGACTTGATTTTAGCTCGCGTTTTTTTTCTGTGTAAATTTAACTGTGAAGTCATTGTTAAGTCACTGTCGTCGCTGTTAAGTCACTGTTAAGTCACTGTCAAGTCGCTGTTAAGTCACTGTTAAGTCGCTGTTAAGTCACTGTTAAGTCACTGTCAAGTCACTGTCAAGATACTGTTGAGTCACTGATAAGTCACTGTCAAGTACCTGTCAAGATACTGTTGAGTCACTGATAAGTCACTGTTAAGTCACTGATAAGTCACTGTTAAGTCACTTTCCAGTCACTGACAAGTCACTGTTCAGACCCTTGTAAGTCACTCTTAAGTTAAGTCTTCCCCCGCGCGAACCCTCCCATTTCACACAACCTCAAACACACAACCCAACTGCTGCTATTGCAAATGCTAAAAGCGGTTGACTTTGCAAATGTAAAGAATCTGTCGCAAAGACAACATTTTTCTCGTTTTAGTAAGTCGAACGTCCGTAAAAGAGCTTCGCTTTAAAAAAGTGATTGTTTGCAAAGTGTAAACTATATTCATAGGGTTTCTCATCTTCTCCATAGAGCTATATGTCACATTAACAAATATTAGAGTAAACTGTGAGCTTATCTGACACAAAGCATCTATCTGGAAGAAGAGAAATTGGCCCTAAGTAAATAAGTCTTAATGAAAAATTCAGGACTGCCAACTCCTACATATTTTTCATAGCAAATCTTTTATAGAGTGCTTAAAATCTAGTACTGAGGATCGAGTACTCAGTATCAAATTGTGATTAACGAGAATTGGGTAAAGCAGGGCATCCACACACGAATTCATTCGACGAACAAATTTATCAAACAAGAATTCATTTGCGAACATTTCTCACCAGCATCATTTATTTGAAAATCTCAACGAGTAAACATGAACATATGGCAGCGACAACTAACACCATCATGACCTAGCTGGCGATACAAATTAGCTTAATGCATTATTTCATCATTATGGGGGCATTCAATAATGCTCAATTGGGCACGTGTTCACTCTACAAATATTTTTGATCAAATGATGTTCGTGCACTTGTTCCCATTCATTGACGAACATGTACGCACGAACACACGAAAGATAGAAACGTTTCTATTCTCTGCGAACAAAAAAGTCGAACACAAAAATCTGGCAAGAAACACCTCCACTAACGACGAATATTTTGTCGAGCACAACAAATTCGTCGAACAAATTCGTGTGTGAACGCGCCCTACTTAATCGAATACTGAGTATTTAGTACTGAGTAACGAGCTTCGCTTGAATCGGGACACACACTCTTTTTATACCCGTTACTCGTAGAGTAAAAGGGTATACTAAAGTCGTGCAAATGTATGTAACAGTCAGAAGGAATCATTTCCGACCATATAAAGTATATATATTCTTGATCAGCATCAACAGCCGATTCGATATAGCCATGTCCGTCTGTCCGTCTGTCCGTCTGTCCGTCTGTCCGTCCGTCCGTCCGTCTGTATGAACACCTAGATCTCAGAGACTAGAAGAGCTAGAGCAACCAAATTTGAAATGTAGACTCCTATTGTCTGCACGCAGATCAAGTTTATTTTCAATTTTTGCCACGCCCCCTCACGCCCCCGCAATTTGGAAAAAACGTCATATCTCCTACAGTTTTGATGATAGATGGTTCGTACTTTCTAGAGATATCTAGTTCTTAAAATTATTTATCGATTTGCTGAAGGAATGATAAAGATCGGATGAACGATACTCAAGTTATGAGCAAAAAACGATCAGTTAACACCCACCACCCACCCCACTCATAACCTAAGCATTGCGTTCAGCAGCAATCTTAGTGAGAGAGAGAGAGAGAGAGAGACGAGTTAAAAAATGTTGCATACTTTTCGGCTGACCCACCTCAGGCATACAGTAAGGCTATTAAACATTTGTTTCCATGAGTAACGGGTATATCGAAGTCGGTTAGAGCCGACTTTAACTTACGCTCTCGTTTATACGTGCAAAGGGTATTATAAATTTGTCCAGAAGTTTGCAACGCATAGAAATATTCATTTCCGACCCCATAAACTTTTTATATATGCTTGATCAGGGCGACGAGCTGAGTCGATTGAGCTTTGTCCGTCCGTCCGTCTGTCTGTCTGTTTTTACGCAAACTAGTCTCTCAGTTTTAAAGCTATCGAGCTGAAATTTTGCACAGAGTCTTTTTTTTACTGCACGCTGCTAATATAATATGTCGGAACAAAGCGGATCGGATGACTATATCTTATAGCTGCCATAGAAACCATCGGTCGAAAAATGGGTCTTAGTAAAAAAAACTTTTTTGTTTTCAATGCTATCGTCATAAAACTCGGCCATTATTTATATTATATGCTTTCAAACAGATTTGCAAACTTTGGTCAAGATCGGATGACTATATCTTATAGCTGTCATAGGAACCGTCGGTCGAAAAATGGGTCTTAGTAAGAAAAACGTGTTTGTTTTCAATGCTATCACCATAAAACTCGGCCATTATTTATAATTTATGCTTTCAAACAGATTTGCAAACTTTGGTCAAGATCGGATGACTATATCTTATAGCTGTCATAGGAACCATTGGTCGAAAAATGGGTCTTAGTGAGAAAAACTTTTTTGTTTTTAAGTAAATCGTTCTTAAGGTCGTTGATTATTAATATCAAAAGCTTTAAAACTGATTTGAAAAAGTTGATCGACATTGGGTGACTATATCTTATGGTTGCCATAGGACCGATCGGTCGGAAAATGAGTCTTATTAAGAAATTTTTGTTGTTTTTTATGTTAGCGTTCTTAAACTCGCTGATGACTGATTTTATATGCTTTCAAATAGATTCGCAAAAATTTGGTCGAAATCGGATGACTATATTTTAAGGCTGCCAAAGGACCGATCGGTTGGAAAATGAGTCTTAGTGAGAAAAACTTTTTGGTTTTCAATTTTATCGTTCTTAAGCGCGGCGATTGATAATTTGATATGTTTTCAAAAAGATTCGCGAAATTTGGCCGATATCAGATGGGTTTTAGTTAGAATAATGTTTGATTTATTTGTAAGCGTTCTTATACTTTGACATTTCAAAAGCAGCATTTGCAAGGGTATGAAAACTTCGGCACAGACAGATGCAAGGTTTTACAAGTTTTGGTTTCTTTGTTTTTATTTAATAGAACAAACATATTTGTGAAACTAAATACACTTAATACATAAATTAGTTGACTTAACTTTGCTCTTTGCAACCACTTCTGTAATCCTCAGTTAAAATTTGTATATTTTCGATTGTCATAAATTCATTTAAATACTTGCGCTGCTTGCCGTTCAGTTAAGGCTTAAGTCAATATGGTTCAAATTCACAGCAAATACCACAAAGCCAAAGAGATTCCCCCCCACCCCAATCCACCACAGTTATTCAATTTCTCTGGCACAGCGTGTGTGGGAGCTCTGCTTGCCGACTGATTCCCAGATTCATAATTTTCAACAAACAAATCGCTTTATAATCCCTTTTCAAACATACAGAAAGCAGACACTTTGCCTTCATTCTAATCCAGAGCTGTCAATAAGACATTAAGGCTTCTCAGCTTCTCTGAGGAACGACAAGACGATCGAGTTACAAAACGCATTTGGCTTTTGTTCTCTGATGGAAAAGGATGCCCACACACACACACTTGAGATTTTCCTTACACTTGTCTGTTGAAAGAAAAGCCACTTGAGTTTCTTTTCTTTCTTTATTATTTTATTATGCATTTTTATGTTATCTATACTTTTGTTGGGAACAAAATTAAATTTCATCTAGCAGCTGCTAAAGTTACTTTTTACTTTTTTTTTTTGTTTTATTTCTTGTTTCGCGCAAGTGTCTAATGCAATTTGCTTGCGCACAAACTCAATAAAGACCATGCCACCTCCGGAGGGGGGGGCCGGGTTGGAGTTTCCAGTTATGAGGTAGGAGCCGCAGCAGTTGATAGATTTGCCCAGGCAGCCGCAGGCCACACACGCGCAAAAAGGAAAAAGAAGAACAGGCCAAGCTAAATAGGAAGGGCTTCACCTTGTGCAATCATTTTTTTTCTTCTGCTGCGTACAATGCGAACCAACTCGTTGGCCAGAGGCAGCTGAATGAAATGGTGTACAGTGGGGATTCCTGTGGAAAAAGGTATAGAACCTAGTATAACTTCTAATAGGAGTATATATCGACTATCCACTGTAGTTAAATAGCGAGGAAACCTTTGGGCCAAGAGAGACTATAGGTACTACAAGCTACTCAGGTTAGTTGGTGCCCATGGAAAACTAACTAATGAAAAGCTGAAAAGAGCAGGAGGAAAAAAAAAGCACATACAATAAATACAAAAATCAATATGTAGGCGTAAGCAGGAGCAGAAGAAGCAGCAGCATTCGCATCCCTCAGAGACAAAGATACACGCGGAGAAAATTCAAGGGTTTTGTACTTAAAGCAAGCAAAAGGTGTGTAGAAATTCTAAATTTAAATTTGTTCTTAAAATTGAAATATTGTTTTGTTTTTATGTTTCCCATTTTTAGTTAGACTTTGGTAAATCAAATCGTCTAAACTAGATAAAACAACACTAAGAAAAAACTAGAACGAATAATTTGAGTACGAACGCTCTTGAAAAAAAAATTAGTCGCTCTTGAATTTTCAAGAATTTCGCTCTTGGAATCGAGATAAATTCGTTCTAAACGTTCTCAATTTTGTTTTTTTATAGGCAAGGGGGGTGAGGGCAACTTAACTTTGAGAGAGTAGCGTTGGAGTCGCTCTCGCAGAGAGTGAGGGCGCATGCGCAGTTGCTCGTTGAGAGAATGAGAGCGCAGAGAGTGAGAGCGCATGCGCAGTTTGTTGTTGTGCGACGAAAGGCAACTGCGTTTATTTATAAGTGTGATTTCGTCGCGTCTTTTACCTTACGAAGGTTAGCTGAGCTCGTTAAAATGCCCGTCGCCTGTGTGTGTTTCAGTCTTTCGAGGTACCGAGTTCAAGTCCCAGAAAAGTAAGTAAAAAAAAAAAATATCTATGTGGTTATCTCAAAATCAATCACAACTTAAAACAAAGTTTGGTGGGTGGGTGGTGGTGTTGAGGTTGGTGTGGTTGATAATGGTGAGTGGGACGGGGGAGGTAGACGAGACGGACCACCACCACGTCGGTCGGGTCGGGTCGGTCGTGTCTCTACCACCCCCCACCCACCCCAAATATTCTTTTTAATTTTTTTATTTTGAGAATTATTCGTTCTTGGATCAAGTACTGAAACTCTTGAATCAATAATTATTCATACTTGGATCAAGAGCTGAAACTCTTGAATCAGGAATGTCGGGATAAAAAATTCACTCTTGAATCAAGAATTTCGCTCTTGGATCAAGAATTTTCACTCTCACCGTACTTTTGAGAACGAATGCTCTTGATTCAAGAGCGAAATTCTCTATTTTTTCTCTGAGTGAAGTAAGAAAGTCGGTCAAGCTAGACTATAATATACTCTGTTACAGTTCAGCCCGCCGCTCGCATTTATAATACATGAAATCGGTATTCAGGAGACATTTGTGTTCTTATTTCAGTGATTTTACTGAGTGATCACACTGAAGCATGAAATTTTGCATTCCATTCTGTTCCTTTTCAGAATAGTCCCTTTTTTCTCCGAGTGTACATACAAGAACAACATAAAATGAATTAATTCCATGTTGTTGGGCGCAAGACAACACAAGGCAAAGTCTAATCAAAAAGCAAGTGAAAACAGAACAATAACTTCTCTAGGCACTCTGGGGGCGTGGCAAGACAAAACATGTTTAGGGCGGCCCCACCCCACCCCAACCACCCTTCTCCCCCCCCCAGCCGAAAAAAAACGAGCGACAGAGACACAAATCTTGGCACATAAAACAATTAGCAGGCAGTAGAAGGAGCTGGAGGAGTGAAAATTAGTTTAGTCTCAACATTTTATTTCATTTTCTTTTCTTAGCACGAAAAATTTATGAATATTAAATGAGAAAACCAAGCACAATTTATGGCACATGCAAATGCCTCATATATCAACGGGCTGTGAAGTCATAAAGCAAAACAGCAACAACAACAACAACCAAAACTGGCCAGTGGTCAACAAGGATAACACAATGTCAGGCCAAGAAAAACAAAATTTCCAATCGCCAGCAAAAACATTGTCCACTGACATTAATGGCCAAATGTGAAAATAAGAAAATACATAAGAACTTGTCTCTGGGGCTGTATGTGATAATGCCAATGTGCGAGTGGTATTGGCCTGGGTATGTCATCATGTTGTCCTGCCAAAACAATAGATTAACGTTTCTGTTGTTTTCCTTACTCGTCCACACCAAAAAAAAAAAAAAGGTCAAGGAAAATGGTTAGACAAAAACAGGAAAAAAATACAAATAATCAAGAAAGAAGCAAAAGAATTATGTGTGAGGAAGCCATATGATAAATTGAAATATTATATATATATGAAGCATATTATTATGTCATGTAGAAGTTTAGTAAGTAGCAGCTGGAAGTATTTAAGACATTTAGGACCAATTTGTTGAGACTAAGTGAAGCTGGAATAATGGTTCTGATTGATATTTTATAAAAAGAAGTAGAATTTTTTGGGAATCTGATTGAAAATATATAAAAACGAGAAGGCCAAGCTAACTTCGCCTGTGCCGAAGATTTTATACCCTTGCAAATGCTGTTTTTGAAATGTCAGAGTTTAAGAACGCTTACATAAAAATATAAAAAATTTTAGCTAAAACTCATTTTCCGACAAATAAACATCTGATTTCGACCAAATTTTGCGAATCTTTTTGAAAACATTTCAAATTAACAATCGCGGAGATTAAGAAAGATAAAATTGAAAACAGAAAAGTTTTTCTCACTAAGACTCATTTTCCGACCGATCGGTCCTATGGCAACCATAAGATATAGTCACCCGATGTCTTGCACTTGCACTTAAAAATGAATATTTCTATGATTTTAGATGGATAGTTTTCAAATTTTTTGTTGACAATTAAAGTTAGTTCCGTGTCGTCCAGTCATTCCAAGTCCGCATTTATTGCACATTTATCGTCCTTTTTCATATACACTGCTCGCCACTTGAATAGGACACCCTGTATGCTCTCTTTAAAACTGCTCGTAACTCGAAAACGATATAGTAGAATAACGGTATTTTTTGCATATTATCTTTGTGCAAGCATTCTTCGCTCTTTCTGGTATATTCCAAGTTTTGGAATAGAACCGTTATAAAGTTGTTTGCACTTTATGTGAGCATTCGCAAAAATTCAATAGAACATGCATTTTATTTGGTCGGTATCGTTGACACGTGCACACAAATTTTGGTTTACTTAAACTTTTTGCTTTAATTGAAGTGTATATAAAATTAAAAAAAATTAAAATGGGGCGTGGCACTTCATTATCTGAGTCGGAGAAAGGAAAAATCCAAGCTTACAAGGATTCTGGCCTTTCTATTGCCAAAATAGCAAAAAAAAAAGTCGACAGGAGCCGTCACGCCATAACAAATTTTTTAAACAATGAGGCTAATTATGGTAAAAACATGAAGGGCCGCACCCACAGTGTGCTTAGCATCGCGGACAAGCGACTTATATTAAGAGAAGCTTCCAATTCGCACGACTCTTTGGCCAAGATAGGGGAAAAATGCAAGGTTAAAGCAATTTGACAACCATGCGTCGTGTTATTAATAATGCTACACACCTGAAGAGACTAAAAATCAAGAAGAAGCCACCTCTTAACCCGGCTCGGAAGTTACAACGCCTTGATTTCGCGCGCGCACATGTCACCTGGACTTCGGAGTGGCAACTTGTTGTCTTTTCGGACGAAAAAAAGGTTAATTTGGAGGGCCCCGATGGCTACAGCTACTATTTTCATGATCTTCGAAAAGAACCACACCATCTTGATAAGTTGCACAGCAGTGCTGGAGGTATTATGGTATGGGGGGCCATTTCCTATTATGGCACCTGTGAGCTTAAATTTATTCCAACCACCATGAAGGCGTTGTGTTATAATGGTATATTGAAAGAGGCCTTTCCACACTTCCAAACTCTTTTTGCAAATCTAAAATGGATTTATCAACATGATAATGCCCCTCTATACATACGGCCCGGATTGTTAAATCGTATATAGCGAGCCAAAACGTGGAGTTATTAAACTGGCCACCCTATTCACCGGACTTGAATATCATTGAGAATGTGTGGGGATGGCTAAAACGTGAAGTATATGGATCAGGTCAGCAATATTCGAGCGTTCCCGAACTAATTGCAGCTATCAAATTAGCATGGGGCTCGCGATATCGTTGAATTATTTGGGAAAATTGTATGCATCCCTTCCGGATCGAATGTGTGAGGTTTTGGAGAAAAAAGGAGGCTCAACACAGTATTAAAAACTTTTTTTGGTTTAAAAACATGTTAGTAATTTCTTATTTAAGGCCTGTTCTGAGAAGCGCGGAAAATTTAGCTCGCTAAATTGCACATAATAAATTTAGCATCCACATAAATTATTAGTGAGCCCATATATAAGTCAACGAGACCAAATACAGAAACGGCCACACTGGGGATCAGCTGTTTTGTTTTGTTTACAAACAAAAGTTGAAAGTGGTTTTGTTTTGCCAAAAATAGTTTAATTAAGCTGGGCAACAGGAACACAGATATGTATGTTGATGGAGGTAGCGGCATCAAATTCCGTTTCATGGCGTTGGGCGAGGATTAAATTATTGCCCGTTTGAGACATACTTGGAGCAGGTGCAGATCGAGGAGGAGGCCTACAAGTCTATTTTACGGATATTGGGAGATGATATGCGTCCTGCCATCGTCTTAATGGGGTCGAGCATGTCGTCAACAAGGCTGATCTGTTTGAGATGTCGGGCATAATCCCGGACTACTACTTGAAGGATTATTTGGAAGTCTGCCGTTCGGGCAACTGTAATCGTTTGGAGAAGTTTGTACAAGAGATTGGGTCATCGGCTTACAGTGTGGGTCAGCTGAAGCAGTTAGTGGAGTACGTAGTGCTTCATGTGGCCCTGACGAATGCCCAGATATGCGATAACATAGGGGGTAGTAGCACTTTTGATGCTTGATTCAAAGTTGGTTGAATATGCATTTCTTTGTAGGAATGCTGCTATCGTCTCCAGGACGGCGACTGGGAGTATCTGCAAATCATGGATTTGGGCTGTGCCATCATTTTGGCTCTCAAGTGAAACGCAATGCTAAAGATTGGAAAATATATTTTTAGTTTTCATACAAAATTATTGTTTTATTTGCCGTAAATTCAAAATCCTGCTCCTGGCGTTCACGTTTGACAGCCACGCCCATACCGCTGGAGCTGGCAATGCTGCCTACAGCAGTCGCATCGTTACCAAACTCTATTTTTAGCTGGTCCGCGGTGGTGGTAAACTGAATGACCGGATTGGGATGTCACCACCTGTTTGTTTGGCATCCACCGAGTGCGGACGCTTGCGTCCGTTGGCATAGGAGACGATTTTAGGGGTATGGCACTCCAGTGCTGATTTCGTAACTTTCTTGGGCTGATTTGTGGCCCTTAGCTAATAGTTTCCTCGCGATTGAATCTCTCGGTGAGTTTTCTTTTGGGTTCATGTTTCCCGTGCATTGTCGATTTTGACGTCAAAAAATGAGCTGCTTATGCTGCCGCCATGGCATCAGCTGTTCATTCAATCCACTCACGACCCACACCGCTATCGATACGTCAACTATCGATAGGCCAATTGTCTATTTATTTAGCGCGTCTCAGAATACAGAAACGAAATTCCGCCGCGGAAAGTTTCCGCCACTGTTTTTTTTATATGGAGTGCGTCATAAAAATTTATTTTCCGCGCTTCTCAGAACAGGCCTTTATATGTGAAGTTTAACAAGTTTGCTCGGTAACTAGATCAAGTGGCTCACGCTAAGCGAATTGTAACATTCTGTTCCAAGCAGTGAAGATTTCATTCAAACGGAATCTTTTCAAATGATCTAGTAACCTTTTAACATAAAAAGTCATCCAATCTAACTAAGTTCAACGCGCAATCGTTTATACTAAAATCTCTAGAGATTTACAATATTTCCCTGTACGTGTCTTTGAAAACACCATTTAATTTTGTGAACCGAACCTATTTTTTCGAAAAAATGGTCCAGTTCGGGTTCAGGTTCGCAGAGTCAAAAATATAGAACGCCTGGTTCATGGTTCGGTTCGCGAACTCCAAAAAAACCTGAACTGAACCGAACCGGTTCTTAGGGATTCGGTTTCGGACCCCTAGATCTTTTTTCATTGAAATGAAGTTTTTTCAAATATATTTTGGAGTTTTTGCTTCCTTAATGGAGACTTTTCGAATTATTTTGGATCATTTTATTTTTTCCTAGTAGCAAACGTGGATGGGGACTATCTGGAGAGCGGGCCAGTAGGCTGTTTGTCGCCGACTCTGGTATATCCAAGCGCTGTGAGGATACCTTCGGCCGGCATGTGACCAAGAAAGTGAAGAATTCTGAGGGCACGTTTAGCCATGCCATACTGAAGCCATAGCGCGCCTTGGAATTAGCTGGATATGTTCTGATTTACCTGGCCAAGAGGAGTTTGCCCTGGGACGAATTGGGCGGTGCTACGAATATCGAACTGCCAAGACTGTACTAACAAAAAAATAAAGAAATACAAATAAATAGATAGATAAAGAAAGAATAAATAAAATTAATGTCAGACTTTTGCTGTTAGTGGCACAACTGCCGGAATGTGAATGACATCAAATTAGTATTAGCAAAGGTTAACTACGAATCTGATTCTGTAAGTTAAAGCAAAGCACACTTTGCAACTCGTTTAGGGAACAGCTGGTAGGGGAAGCATATAGAAATGATTTTCTTTTTTTGTTTTTTGTGAATAATTCTCACCAATTTCACTTAAATAGCTTTTCACATTCTTCTTGTCTTAGGGAGCGGGGCCCCCTCCCCACAATGATAAATCAACATTAACAACATTTTTCCACAAAATGTAAATATTAACTGTCTAATTTGTTGTCATTTCAAACAGCCGACGTCAAGAGCTTCTTCAGAAGGCGGTAAAAGGCCCAAAGCTACTTCTCAACTCAACTTTGACTACTTAGAAACGTGTTTGGGTTACCCGCACGCTAATAACTCTGCCTTTTGACGTTGTTTTCTTTTGGGTTGAAATTAATGACAGTCGAAATCATTTTAGCCAAATCACAGCATACGGAGGGAAAGAAAAGACACTTAAACATTTTGGACAAACATTAATAAAGTTGAGAGCGAGAGGAAGATAGAGAGAGACTGACTGCATGCATAATTTGCCGTCTCGAACGGTTTCCACTAAAAGTTTTTCCACTCAACGAGGAGGGACCGACCGACTACCGTTGTCTTTTTGCATCCATGACCATGACCATCAAATGGAAACAACATGAAAAACCTTTTATCTAAAAAGTGCCCCGTCCGACTGCCTGAGATGTCTGTATTAGTCCACGAAACTGAACAAAAGAAAGACGAAACACTGGAGAGCTCAATAATTTGTGGCTGCATTTGGAAACAGGCCGCTAATTTAGTAACTAACACTGAACCCGAAAAAGAACCTGCGGTCAGGCTGCAGTTTATTTAATGGAAATTGTGTAGACGCCGCTCTTGATGATGATGGCTAATTAGTTGACTCTCCGTTCCCGTTCCCCCTCCCCCCCACCAACAATAGTTGTTGGCCTGCTCTTTTGTTGGGTGAAAATTACTAAACATTAAATCGCATAAAATAGAAGCGTTTTTTTTTTTCAACCACAATTTAATTGCTCTAATAAGAGTTGGACCAGCTTAATGCTAACGTGCACACATTTGTGTTCGCCACCACCAGCTACATTAATCAGCATTCGGGAAAAAATCCACAAAAAACTATATGTATACATATAACGCTTTTGGTATTACCAGGGAATTACAACACTCATGCATATGCATGCACACACACACACACACACACACACACACACAAGCACACACTTGTTTGTACATTTCTGTTTGCGGTTTTTTGCTGATGCTGTTTGAGGTTGCCAGAGTCTGGGCAAAAAAAAAATTGAAATTTTAATTATGAAATCGATTTTACTATAAAAATGTTGTTGACGTTGGAAAATGGTTGAATCAAAGGAAAAAATTGCTTCAAATTGAAGAAAAGTACTACAAGAGTTTTAAGGCTACTTTTTAAACCAATTTTTTAATTCAAAACTCAGCTTCGAAAAGGCTTAGAAGCTTTCGTTTACCTAAACAGAGGGAAAAAACTGAAAACATGGGACTCAAATTGAGCACAAATGCTAACAAAAACAGTACACGAACAGCTTTTCTCATTTGTAGTACAATATAAGCCCACTTCAAGAATGATTTTTATACCCGTTACTCGTAGAGTAAAAGGGTCTACTAAAGTCGTGCAAATGTATGTAACAGGCAGAAGGAATCATTTTCGACCATATAAAGTATATATATTCTTGATCAGCATCAACAGCCGAGTCGATATAGCCATGTCCGTCTGTCCGTCTGTCCGTCTGTCTGTATGAACACCTAGATCTCAGAGACTAGAAGAGCTAGAACAACCAAATTTGAAATGTAGACTCCTATTGTCTGCACGCAGATCAAGTTTATTTTCAATTTTTGCCACGCCCCCTCACGCCCCCGCAATTTGGAAAAAACGTCATATCTCCTACAGTTTTGATGATAGATGGTTCGTACTTTCTAGAGATATCTAGTTCTTAAAATTATTTATCGATTTGCTGAAGGAATGATAAAGATCGGATGAACGATACTCAAGTTATGAGCAAAAAACGATCAGTTAACACCCACCACCCACCCCACTCATAACCTAAGCATTGCGTTCAGCAGCAATCTTAGTGAGAGAGAGAGAGAGAGAGAGAGAGAGAGAGAGAGACGAGTTAAAAAATGTTGCATACTTTTCGGCTGGCCCACCTCAGGCATACAGGAAGGCTATTAAACATTTGTTTCCATGAGTAACGGGTATATCGAAGTCGGTTAGAGCCGACTTTAACTTACGCTCTCGTTTTAGATTGCAATCGAGTTTTGACTTGAGTTGATATGGCTGCGTTTTTAAGAACTTGATTTGAGTTGACATTGTTTCGGTTTTAAGAACATTTTAAACTCAACTAAGAAAAAATATGATTGATTTTGTATAAGAAATGCTCGCATTTTGGGGACTTGGCAGGTATGGTCGAAACGGGACATACCTCTTTGGTTTAGAAGGGAAGGGAGGAAGACTGAAACTATTATTTTACCAGCGCCGAATATGCTGCAGCTCCTCCGACCATATTCCATAGGATCAGAGACCTCGCTGATGTGCAACTAGTGCAACGACCAACTCACCTTAGTGAAATAAGTATATGTGCATTAGACTGAACGTCTCTTTTATAACAAATCCTTTTTTGGAAATGTTCTATTCCTCGTTCTATTTCGTAATGAAAAACCAAATTTTTGAAATTTTAAGGTTTAATTATGTTAACATCACGCAGATCGGACGTCTGTATCATATAGCTGCCATACGAATGCTATGATTAATTGAATTTGGTTGTGGATTAGGGTGTGTGACCATAGTTTCCAAGCTAAATTATACCAAAACCAAATTCAGCATTTCTATGGCAGATATATTATATAAACAAGAAAGAAAGTCGGTCAAGCCCGACTATAACATACTCTGTACCCTTACACTCGCATTTGCTCAGGAGTCAAACGGCCAGTTAACACCCCGCGCACAACGCGGTGCGATTTCTAAGTTTCTCTCTCTCTCTCTCTTTCTCTCTCGCACTATGATTGCCTGTGTTGAACGGTTAGGGTATGTTGCTGTGGTTGTTGGTGGGGGGGTGGTTGGTGTTAGCTGGCCGTTTTTTGCCCATAACTTGAGTATGGTTCATCCGATCTTTATCATTCCTTCAGCAAATCAATAAATAATTTTGTTTACAAGGTATCTCTAGAAGGAACGAACGATCTATCTCCAAAACTGTAGGAGATATGAAGTTTTTTCCAAATTGCGGGGGCGGGAGGGGGCGTGGCAAAAATTGAAAATAAACTTGATCTGCCTGCAAGTATAAGAAATATATGTCCCATACATGTCAAACCTCTATCTCTTACCATCTCTGAGATCTCTTCGTTCATACGGACAGACAGACGGACGGACGGACGGACGGACAGACGGACAGACGGACATGGCTATATCGACTCGGCTGTTGATGCTGATCAAGAATATATATACTTTATAGGGTCGGAAACGATTCCTTCTCCCTGTTACATACTTTTGCACAAACTTAATATACTCTATGTACCTTCGGTACAGAGTATAAAAAATGTTTCTAAAATACCTTCAAACTTTTCATTTAATTTTAGCTAACCACAAAAGCCTCCCCGCCCCAACACCTCGAGCGGAATATCCATTCCTCTTTTGCATATTACATTTCCACCTGTCTCAAATTAAATGCTGTCACTAACAACTACCCAAGAAACCCTTCCAAGTTTCTATTTGTTTTCAATTTAAGCATCAGGGCAAAAAAGCCGCAAAGTCGCCACACACCCACGCGCGGCAGCCTAAACTAAACCCAAAAAAAAAAAAAACCTTAGGCAAATGTAGCATGAAATTCAATACAGCAGCAAAACCACAGACACAGCATTCCCCCCTCCCCCTCCCACTTCCCACACACTTGCCAGGATACGCACAGGAAGGGTCTGATTCGGGGTCTGACTAAGTGTTTCTTGAGTTTTTGCTGTTTGGTTTTAACGAATGTGTGAAAAGGCATCAAATGGCGTTAAAAAATGTTTAAGACAAACACCACACATGGTAGCAGGCGGCGGAGGAGGATGTGGAGGAGGAGGAGGAGTGTTTGGGGCATACATACATAAATTCCATTGATTGTCGCTTCAATGTCTTGTCCTACGTTTGTATGACTTCTGTGGGCTACTCCCTCCCTCCCTTTTTGGACTGCCACTCACCTGCCAGCATTTGTACTTGGCCCGCATGTCACCACAAGAAACCGCATCCCCAGTTCACAACGAGAAGTGTGAAGCGGAAACCAAACAAAAGCCGCCTTAAACAACTGCAGGTAGGTAGACCAGACCCCAGGCATAGGCGAATTTTAAATATTGTGTGTAAAAGAAGATTTCCCCGTTTATTTCTCACTTATTTCTCATTTTATAAATTTAGTTTTTGGGTTTTGAGCTTTTTGTTAGCACCTCCACTTTTCCATCAACTGTATGAAAGGCTTTTATTTGAGTTGTCGGGTGCTTACTTAACAACTTGTCGCCTCGAATTGCACTCCTTTCCCCATGCTTCTGCTTCACACACAAAAAAAAAAATATTGCCAGCATGTCCTTTGGGGAAAAGGCATAAAAAGTTGACACCGGGCGCTGTAACGTTTTTGTTTGCTGGCCGTTTTTGCATAAAAAACAAAAAAAAAATGGTTCCTTCTTGGCCAAGTTTGGTTCGAGGGTCGACCGTTGTGATGGAAACTAATTTTTTGACACGCGCGCGAACAAAAAAGTAGACACTGAACAAAGTTGTTTCAAGCGAAGGCACAAAAAGAAGTTTAGGCTTAAAGTGCTTAAGAGTTTTTGGCATAAAAAATGTGAAAATTTAAGACTTAATACCTGAATATTTTGGTATTATGTGGGCGAAACCTTAGAGAGCTTTTTAAATAAGTCAACTGTTAAAGATAGTTTTACTTAATTTAATGAATTATTTCTCTTAAAGTGAGAAAGCCGGTCAAGTCCAACTGTAATATACTCATAGTGTAAAGTACTGAGATCTGTGGGATCATTAGAGAACTGAAAAAACCACTTTTTCCATGATTGCATCAAACACACTTACATTCTCTTCACATCTCTTCTTCCAGATAGCTGTTATCATACTTAAAATTTACTCTGTTATTTGTAAGTTTGTGCGAAAGATAGCTCTATAAAGAAGATGTGAAATCGTCACTAAATCAATTAACAAAACTTAGGACCGTTTTCTTATGTTCCTGTTTTTGCTGAAGTCGAAATCCACCTAGATTTTGCAACTAGGCGGTTTTTGTGCAATTGGTTGTCGCCACGGTCACACCGGCAGGACTGGAAAGGCAATAATACTATGTTGGCAGCACCTCTGCACTCGCCCGTTTATTGTTATTCCAAATGCTATTTTAGGATTTCATTGAAACAACGACCAAGCCACTATTTTTCCACTAGTATTTTATTTGAACGATGCACCTGAAACACCAAACAATAATAATAATATCTGATTGCAAGAAACATGATGCAGTAGCGATTTACGATTTTCTTGAAGCCCTGAATGAATATTTTTCCGCAGAATCCCCTTACATTCAAAAGTGTATTTATTTCTCGGACGGTGCTCCTCAACAATTTAAAAACGTTAATAACTTTTCCAATGTCTATCATCACAAAAATTATGTTAACAGATTGGCGAAGTGGCATTTTCACGCAACAGCCCACGGTAAAGGATCTTGCGATTAAGCTGGGGGAATACTAAAAAGAATGGCTAGACGGGCAAGCCTTCAAATGATTACCGATAAACAGATTTCCACTGCCATAGAACTCTATGAATGGGCCAAGCATCACAGTACGATACAGAAACACAAATCACTATAATACGGCTGCAGAATTTTTAAAATCACGATATTCAAAATGCAAAACTACACATGGGACACAAACTCTTAACTCTATTCAACCACAAAAAAACTATATTCTTAAAACCAAAACATACTCACTTTCCGAGACATCTAATATTAGTTAGTTCCCAAAAAAAAAAAAATTAAATAATTGAGAAAAAAGGCCAAACTCTGGAACTATTTAGTTTCCCATTTAGAGCTTAATACAGTAAATTCCTGGATACAAGACCAAATTTGAGAAAAAAATTTTAAAAAACAAGAAGGCCAAGCTAACTTCGTTTGTGCCGAAGTTTTTATACCCTTGCAAATGCTGTTTTTGAAATGTCAGAGTTTAAGAACGCTTACATAAAAATCAACAATTTTTCTAACTAAAGCCCATTTTCCGACAGATAAACATCTGTCAATATAATATAAAACCGCCGAGTTTAAAAACCGATACAATTGAAAACAAAAAAGGTATTCTCACTAAGACTCATTTTCCGACCGATCGGTCCTATGGCAGCCTTTAGATATAGTCATCCGATTTCGACCAAATTTTGCGAATATATTTGAAAGCATACAGAATTAATAATCAGTGAGTTTAAGAACGCTAACATTAAAAACAAAAAAAAATTTCTTACTAAGAACTATTTTCGACCGATCGGTCCTATGGCAACCATAAGATATAGTCACCCGATGTCGATCAACTTTTTCAAATTAGTTTGAAAGCGTGTAATATTAAGAATCACCGACCTTAAGAACGATTTACTTGAAAACAAAAAAGTTTTTCTCAGTAAGATCCATTTTCCGACCGATGGTTCCTATGGCAGCTATAAGATATAGTCATCCGATCCGGTCGGTTCCGACATATTAGCAGCGTGCAATAAATAGAAGACTCTGTGCGAAATTTCAGATCGATAGCTTTAAAACTGAGAGACTTGTTTGCGTAGAAACAGACGGACAGACAGACGGACGGACAAAGCTCAATCGACTCAGCTCGTCGCCCTGATCAAGAATATATATAGTTTATGGGGTCGGAAATGAATATTTCTATGCGTTGCAAACTTCTGGGCAAAATTATAATACCCTTTGCAAGGGTACAAAGAGGGATGCGGAAACCTGGAAGCAGAAGGCTTGGGCTTGGAGATCAGTTTGCCGCCATGCCGGAGTTCATCGCCCTTGGAAAGACTTACGGAATAAGTACGAGAATATAAAAAACGAGAGCGTAAGTTAAAGTCGGCTCTAACCGACTTCGATATACCCGTTACTCATGGAAACAAATGTTTAATAGCCTTACTGTATGCCTGAGGTGGGTCAGCCGAAAAGTATGCAACATTTTTTAACTCGTCTCTCTCTCTCTCTCTCTCTCTCTCACTAAGATTGCTGCTGAACGCAATGCTTAGGTTATGAGTGGGGTGGGTGGTGGGTGTTAACTGATCGTTTTTTGCTCATAACTTGAGTATCGTTCATCCGATCTTTATCATTCCTTCAGCAAATCGATAAATAATTTTAAGAACTAGATATCTCTAGAAAGTACGAACCATCTATCATCAAAACTGTAGGAGATATGACGTTTTTTCCAAATTGCGGGGGCGTGAGGGGGCGTGGCAAAAATTGAAAATAAACTTGATCTGCGTGCAGACAATAGGAGTCTACATTTCAAATTTGGTTGCTCTAGCTCTTCTAGTCTCTGAGATCTAGGTGTTCATACAGACGGACGGACAGACGGACATGGCTATATCGACTCGGCTGTTGATGCTGATCAAGAATATATATACTTTATATGGTCGGAAATGATTCCTTCTGCCTGTTACATACATTTGCACGACTTTAGTAGACCCTTTTACTCTACGAGTAACGGGTATAAAAAGAACGCGAAAATAATTCGCCACTAAGAAGCGGGAGACTTCTCGAACTGTGGCGGCATTCCCAGCACCGCTGGAGCCTTGTCTATTTCCAAAAAAAATCGTGGCATGATCCTAAGCTCAGCCACAGGATTGGAAAATGTGGTTGATAATGATGGTACGTTTTTATTTCAGATAGGTAAGCTTTTAAAATATATAATTTACTGCTAAAATTTAGCACATATCAATCAGTCAGTGTCTGTTTGTGATGGCCAGTAATGCAATAATAATGCGTGGGAATCTTGATAAACTGCACGGTTTGCTGAAGGAAGTCTGACTCAACAGTAGCCACTTGCATAAGAGCGCAGCGTCACCATAAGTAAGCTCTCTCTGACAACAATCCACGATTCCTGTTAACAATCCAAATTATAATAATTTGAATCACAACTGAAGTTAAGGTTTTACCTGTTGTTTAGCAAAGATATTTGATCTCTAATCCTAGCAAGAATTATTTGACATGATGAGTTCGTTAATCTGAATCGTTGAACAAATTTGGCATCGTCCAGATCAGTAAAATAATAAATACTCTCTCGCATTATTGGGTTATGTGGGTATAACCACCACCATGTTGGCCATTGTGGTAATACCGTTTCTGGTGCTGGCCGTATCAGCGGTTAGATCACTATCGGTATACCACATCGCATGAGGCAATTGGTGGTGTCCTTCGACTTTGCAAACGGTGGGCAGTGAGTTTGCCTGCTTTGCCAATGGTGCCATTTCGGATATGCCGGCGTGGCGGTCAAAACATTTGCCATGAATGCGGCGGCTGCTATTCTGCTGAACAGAAACTTCCACAACGACGCGCCTGTGTCTTCTTGTCTTACCACCTGAATCTTTCATTTCCATTGCGTGAATGTAAGAAATTTGTTTATTTATAAACATTTTGTTTTGGCAATGGACAAAGTAAACAAAACAAATTTTGGATACAGCTGTTTGTCGATCGATAAAAATATCGATAATTCTATCGCAACTTGCCGGCAGGCTAAAATTTGACAGACAAAGATAGCATGAGACACGCAAATTCGGCTAACCTGCCGGTAATTTTGACTAACCGGACATTAAGAAATTGGGCCTAAGGTAGAAACACTAAGAAAAAAGTAGAACGAATAATTTGAATACGTATGCTCGTCCAAAAAAGATCTATTCGTTCTTGAATTTTCAAGAATTTCGTGCTAAATTCGTTCTCAATATGATTTTAATAGGCAAGGCGAGTGAAGAGTAGTATCGGAGCGGAGAGGGCAAGCAAACTTTGAGAGAATAGCGTTGAACACGCTCTCACAGTTTAATTTTTAAAAGGAGATGGGTCTGTGCAGAGACTATTGAGAGGAGAGCGCAATCGGTTATTGAGAGCAGAACACTGTATTTTAGTATTTTTGAGTATTTATTTACTTATTCATCCTAGTGTTAGAAGTATAAAACTTTAAGTTTATAAAACTAGTCACAAAAGTACTTTAGATGGAATTAATATTAAGAAAAGTTAGAATTATAAATTATTGATTTGAATAATTATAGTAAATTAAATTAAATTATATATTTTTTTAATGTAATCTTAACCTAGTTTTATTTTATTTTGTTATAGCTCTTGTATGCTCTTAAGCTTGTAAAATCATTAAGGGTAAGATTGTAAATTTTATAGGAATGGTTAGAGATGCTGTCAGTTCGTCTTGTTTTAAAAATATTCCTATTCAGTCTTTGTATACTTTCGGCATCACTTTGCCCAAATAGCTCGACTCCATAGAATAGGAACGGTGTTAAATATGTTTTAGCTATAAGAAGTCGGAGGTGTTCAGATACAAAATTTTGGGTCAAGTATAATTGTCGCAATAGGCCCTAAGTCTTACCAACTGCCTTGTTAATATGGTCAGTCCACTTCAAATTCGGGTTAAATGTAGTTCCTTAATTATTTGCCTTTTCGACCTACTCTAATCTCTTTATCATCAATATATAGGCTATCAAGAGTCTTAATATCAATTGCTTTTTGGTAAATTACAGGGCATTTTGACTTTTTGGGATTTAATCGGAGCCCATTCTGCAATGGATTTTAGCTCAGAATTAGTTACATCTACACAATCATTAATTTTACAAAACGGACGACTAATATACAATTGGACATCATCAGCATACATATGGACATTACATTTTGATAGGGTACTTGGGAGATCATTCCCATACACAGAGAACCATAATGGACCTAAAATTGAAACTTGAGGGACACCACGAGTAATTGATAAGAATGACGATACAGTGAGGGAGGAAACGATAGCCTGACGCCTGTTGGTTAAGTAAGATCTCATTAATTTTGATGCGGTCCTTGAAAAACTAAACAGTTTGCTCAATTTAGTACACAATATATCATGATTGACTGTGTCAAATGCTCTGCTGTAGTCGAGCAGCGTCAGATATGTTACATGCCCATTGTCTAGCTTGTTTCGAATGTCTTTCGATACTTATAGTAGGGCAGTGATACAGCTACGATACGGTCGTTGTCAGATGGGAGCGGCCGGCTGTTAATTCATTTAATATTGAGCATTTCGAGTATGAAGAAGTAAAAGGTTAAAGGACCCCAACCTCCCCATTCATTTTAAATATATTTTTTATGACTTTTATTTTGAGAATATTCGTACTCGGATCAAGTACGGAAACTCTGGAATCAAGAATCGGCATTAAACATTTATTCTGGGATCAAGAATTTCGGTCTCGGATCAAGAATTTTCATTCCTACCTTACTTCTGAGAACGAACATTCTTGATCCATGTATGAAATTCTCTATTTTTGCTCTGATTGTAGTTTACAGACTTTGATTTGAAGGGTTGTCTTAATTGGTGGAACATTGGTAGAACATGGTAGATCCAATTTGATTCATCCGCTTCCAACTCCTTTCGTATTGTAATCTTCTACTTCAACAATGTAAGCTTATACATTTTCATCAGCTTACCTTTATACAAAGTTGCAAAAGGCAAAAACTTTGTCTCTTTTAATGCGTCTCTCTGGTTGTATCATCAACCATTTCCCCTCACACTTTTCTCTTTGGTTGCCAAACAAATAATTTCACTTGGTGTACAGTTTATTATATAATTTTTGTCCCTTTTTGACTTTTATCTTACGTTTATTATGCCCCATGGAATTTGCCGATGCGGAGGTCAATGTCTTCACAAGCCCATTCCTACCCCCTGTCCCAAAACCCCGCCCACACCTTCTTAAGAGTTGTAATAACTTTTGCACAACTTTGCTTAGACATTTTGTTTAGTCCTCAGCTGGAGAAGTAGAATTTTTGCTGCTGCTGCTGCTGGTGGCGAGGCAAAAGTGCTAAAAATACTTTGACGCATTCTTTTGCCCCACCCCCAAGTGTTGGTCCAACCCTCGGAGAAAAAAAAAACAAAAAAAACGTTGACTTGTAATAATCATAATCGTAAATTTGCAAAGCAAGAAAAAAAAAAAAAAGGAGCCAAAGTCCTTGGGGGCCATTTAGCATTTGGCTCTGGGTAAATGGGCGTGTCCCGCCTGTTTGTTCTGTTCTGGTATTTGTAGGCGTCATCATCATTATGATCAGTGTGTAGGCTATGTGCCCCCTACAAAACTTTTCTAAACTTCATTTTGAAGTTTTATTGCGCATTTTTTCCGCACTGAAATTTGCTCTATTAAAATTCCAGGACTGCTTCGCCAGAGAATGCCGCAGATGCCACAATCAGCTAGCGCCACGCAGCAGCAAGTGGAAGGCACCATCAGTTATGCAGGTTGCCCTCGCTGCAAATTTTCCCAGCTTCGTCTTTATTTTCTCTCCATCTCGGTGCCTTATCCTTTTTCTTGCTGGCGGCTTAGCAGTTTTGTAGGAGCAACAGCAGCAGCAGCTGCTGCTCCTTCATCGTCCTGGCTGGGGCGGAGGTGTAAGTCTTAGTTATGTGTGTGCGTGTGTGTGTGCGGAGTGTGGAACTAGCATTTATCTTGTGATAATAGTTAGTTGCTGCGCTGCGCAGTGAAGGAGCTGGAAAAGGGGGGTTAAGAAGTGGGACTTGAAGGCGGTGTTTGCTTTGCACTGTTTACAGTTCTGTGTTTTAATTTTGCTTTGCTAGTTCCCATTTTAAACGAATCAGTTTACATTTGCAGTTCATATTCGCAGTATTTTTGATGTTGATTTTTGTCAAAGTTTACACAGTAAACCGCGATAAAATAAGAAAGACTTGAAATTGTAGACATTATATCTGGGCACAGTAAAGTTTCATTATAAGCAACAGGATGCTAATCTGTGTATCAATAAATGAAGTTTAGGCAGAGAATACATTAATATAAACACCTTCCATTAACCCATCTATTTACCCGTCTTCGAGTAAATCTAAACTCATATACGATTTTTTTTTTTGCAAATTTCCAACTATTTTTAACCGATTTACCCGCAAAATTTTGCTAATTTTATGGTCCTTTTGACACATTTCCTAGTAACCGGTCTATTAACCCGTCTTCTTGACAATCTAAACTCATAAAATTTTTCTGAATTTTCCAAATTTCCTGATTTTTTTAAACCAATTGATCGACACCTCCTATTTACCCGTCTTCAATTGACAACTGTTAAATCTTCATGATAACCTGAAATAATCATAAAGTTTGGCATATTTCCTGATTCTTTGGACAGCTTTAACTTCACCCTTCAATTTACCAGTCATATCCATAGTCTAATACACAAATTTTTAAAATTTTGCAACTTTTTGGACTGTTTGATTTAACAATCTACGCCTGTACAATTGCCATCGGTCAAATCTGAATGATTCCCGAGACTCACAAGATTTAGTAAATTTATTTAATTTTTTTGGGATTTTTTGTACCGTTCAATCTACAATCAGTTAAATTATTGCTATCTTTCAAATCTTTATGATATCTAAACTCTTTACAAAATTTAGCAAGCTTCCAGATTTATTGGAGCTTTTGATTTACACCTCCTATTTACCCGTCCATTTACTCGATTTTATGATGATCTAAACTCAAATGAGAATTTTCTAAATTTTGCTACTTTTTTGGACTTTGTGGACCGATACACTTCCTATATTTACCCGTCTACTATTGCGTCTATAAAATCTTCAGTCAAATGAAAAATTTGAAAGTTTCAAGATTTTTTTTAACCTTTCGATCTACACCTTCTGTTTATACCCGTCTACATTTTCATCCATCAAATCTTCATCATAATCTTGAGTCATATGAAATCTTTACAAGTTTTGGCAAATTTGGCAAATTTTGCGGTTTTTGGTCTTCAACTCCTATATTAGCGTCTTAAGGTCCTATAAAAATTTTGAAAATTTCTTTGACCCATTGATCTACACCTCCTAATATTTACCCGTATACTATTGCTGTCTATCAAATCCTCATAATAATCTAAGGTCATATGAAAAATTGGCAAATTTTCGCAATATTTTAGACCAGGCAAACCCAAAAGCAGCATACGACAGAGCACTCACCAATACTTACAAAGAAAAGCACCAATACCAATAATGAAATTGTTGTCGGTCAGTTTGCTTAAGCGCGCAAACTCCAATCAAAGATGAGAACAAAACCGGGCACACACACGAAATCGTTTGCATGTGTGTCGTTTTGTATACCTCGCGCCCAGCATGTATACTGACATTGATTTCCTATCTTCATTGCAATTACAAAAACAAAACGAACTCAATGAGCATACGACTGGGCATTGCTGTTTTAGACCGTTCCATCTACACCTTTCATTTGCTGGTGAGTCGAATTCGATTTCGATTCTAGTTAATTTTTGTATTCGATACGGATTTGGTACCGTGGCTTTTATGTCAGTATACTGGTTCGTACCGATTGCACTGGTTATATTGAAAAGTCTTTTAAACTTGACTTGACAGAGTCCAAGTACACATTTCTACGTTTGTTTTCGTACTATATTCAACAAAAAGTAGTTAAATAGAAGGTAAATTAAGAATACACAACTTTACTACAGAAAATAAACCTTATAACTTATATTCTCCTAAATTGGCAAGCAATCCAGGCTGAGGAGTTCCCTGACTTAAGAAGAAACTTACAATAAGAAAATAATACTCAGTTCTTCGTTAATTTTTGGATATCAAAACAAGTGAGATACCGACTATAATATACTCTGTACCAGATCAGCCCGCCACTCGCATTTGCTGTCGATTATAATATTATAATCAGGGAAATCAGAAAAAGAACCGATTTTAACTCAGGACCAGAACCGGAAGTGGAACCCATATTTGAAATTGATTGTGTACCGGTATAAGAGTACCGATATTTTTGGAACCTAAAAGACCGAAAAGAAACTAAACATTGTACCGGTACAGTTTCGGTTCTGAGCGCAACGACTAGACTTCAAAGCTGACACTTAGTTTTGGCAGACTTTTAAGAAATTTCCAACAAAAAGGAGTCTGGTCTTTCAAAACTTTTGGATTGTAAAATAGAAAAACACGAGACCAGTCTCTTGAAAAAATTGCATCCTTTATTCTTAGACCCACATTATAATGTCATGCTAATGCTAACCACGAAACTGAAAAGTACTTGTGTTATCCATTTCTGTATAACTTAAAACTTAATGAGGAAAGCAGCCCAAACACTTTAGAAGCAGGACACTACAAATAGTTCAGTATTTTCACAAAACTGATTAATGGCATCAATCGTGATCAATTGTTCTGAGCTTAAAACGTTTTCCAAATTGAAGTCTTTGAAAATATTTGAAAATAACCGCCAAGATGTATAAATGTATCGATATTTAAGTGTTAAGGTATTGGTAAAAAATCGAATGATGGTCCCACTGTATAGAGAATGGACGATGACGAAACCGAGAGTAGATCGCAGTAGATAGTAGAAGATGGACGAAGACAGAAGCTGTAATTAAAATGACAAGCTGACAGACAGAGAGACAGAAAGAAAAATCCATATCGACAAACCGTGAAGAGAAAAAACACGTATAGAGACATTCGAAATAGAAAACGTGTTTAAATATTGAAACCCGAAAAAACTCTCGTTTATAAAAATAAAGAAATCTCTACAAAGTTTCCACAATTGTGTGGTCTTTGAGAAGGGCAAGTAAGCGTATAACTTTTATTAAGTCTAATAGCCTATTTCCACTGGCTTCATTTCTTATCATTTTCATTTCTAAAAATGATGCTGTTTCCATTGACAAATCTTCATCATTTTGATATTCGCAATGCCACGTTGACAAAAACAGCTGAATTGTTTGATTTAAACAACAGGCGCCACTTTCAAACTCACGGGGAGTTTTTGCAATATTTACCCAAAAAAAGACATACCCGGCAGGAAAGCAATTACCCTGGGCGAACGCATTGTTAACGCCCTGAATAATCAGCAGAAAGCTAAATACACAACTTATTTTGACTAAATTATATTATAAACAAAATTGCGCCTTATTTTTAAATTCAAATCAATAGTTTATTGGTGATGACACTTTCTATTTCCAGAGAGAAACGAGTAGTGCCAGAGAGTAGCGAGTACTTTTTAAAAAAATACCAAATTCCTTCGTGGGGAATGCCATCATTTTTGAGAAATGAAGGAAATGAAGGGCAAAATGCAACAACAATTTGTATGGAAGAAATGATATCATTTTCCTCATTTCTTGTCATTTCAAGAAATGAAGCTTCATTTCTTTGGTGGAAATAGGCTATAAGTCTAAGAAATGGAATGAATGCATAACCAATGACCGCTCTTTCTTCATATTTTACCGGTTTACCGAAATAAGAAAGCAGGTACCAATACGGAACCGAATACCGAAATATTATTAGAACCAAAACAGAACCTTTTACCGAAACACAAGTTTCGGTACGTACCAGAACTGGAACCGGAACCGAAATACGGTTCGGTTTGATTCCTTGCGTAAAACAATGTTGTTAATATATCACATATTTCAATTTCTTACCGCTAGAAGGTTCACCCCGAAAGTTACTCTTCCTACGAATATATGAAAGCCAAAGCATAAAATTTCCAATAACCTCAACTAAGGAATCAGCAGGAGATTTATTCAAGTATCCCAGTATCTTAAATTCCAACCATTACTAAATTCATTATAACAAATGTAACTACAACCAAATGAACGCATTTGCAATTACATTATAGCCGAGATGCAGCCAATCTCAGCCACTTTAAAAAGAATAGTTTCAGAGACCAGCTTGTGGCTTTAACTGGACGTTCGGTAAAAATTCCCTGTTCAAAAACTATACGCTCTATGCTAAATTAGAAAAAGGCGGACAATACGAAAAATATCGACAAAATTTTTGAAAATACTAATTGTGTCCTATACGACTGCCGATATCTTGAGTTGCAATAACAAAAGTTTCTTTGGTATAACCGGCCACTATTTGGATATAAATCTAAATCGTCATTCTCTCGTGCTCGCATATAAGCGAGTGCGAGGTAATTGCTACTGTATTAGCTGAAGTTCATAGCAAATACAGACTTAGAGATAGTCAAAAATGTGGAACAGCTACTAATAATGCATCCAACTTCTGTTTTATGATGCTTTTAATATTCATTACTAATAAAAATGGATGAATTATGCTTTTAAATTTAAAAGTACCTTTTTTGCACCTTTACCTTTACCTAGGTACTGGAAATTCCGGATATCTTTTACCTTACCTAGGTATATTTTTTTTTGACGTTTACCTTGTACCTTACCTAGATAGGAAAATCGAGTACCTTTTCAATCACTGGTTTAACCTATGTATCCGTAAAAGGTTTTGTTTCGATTCAAGTTTATTTTTGTATTCTAAACGAATTGGTACCTTGGCTTTTATGTAAGTATACTGGTTCGTACCGGTTGTACTGGTTATATTGAAAAATCTTTTAAATACAAGGACTTGTTTTCGTATTATATTCAACAAAAAGTCCCACCTGACACACAAGCGAAGGTTCGCTTCAAGCGAAAGTTTCGCGAAGAGCAGTATTCGTATTTTGTTTAGTTTTAGCGAAACTCTTTGTGAGTTCCCTTTTATCTTGCTTCTCTCTGCAGCAGATAGAAAATGCGTTGCCGTCATTTGCTGGACTTTGACTTTGCATTTGCAATTTTTGTCATTCTCAGTTGGCTTAGTAAACTGCCAAGCGTCAATCAATCGGTAAACAACTATTGTTTTATGTAGTTTAAGGGTTCATAATTGTATTGTCTTAAGTGTTGTTGTGTATTTGTTAATTGTTTTAGTGTTGAAATTATGTCAAACTAAAGGAAGCAACTACTTTTTATATGCAAAACAAAGCATTTTCATTAAGAAAATGATATGCGTGTAAGCAGCTGCAATGGGAGACAAGGTGATGAATTTTAATAAATATTATTTAAAAAAATTTACAATTAATTCTAGTTTTATTAAAAAGTTAATTTTGGGAACGAGTGAAAATGAAACTGGTAAAACTTTCGCGTCAACATTCGCGTGCGAATTCGCTTGCCACAAACTGAGCGAATGTCTGGCGAATTCGTAAACGAAGGTTTTGTTCGATTTTCATTCGCTTTGAGTTTCGCTAGCGAATTCGTGAGCGAACTTTTGGTCGGGTGGGGTAGTTAAATGGAAGATAAATTAAGAATAACACAATTTACCACAGAAAATAGACCTTCGAAGCCAAAAAGAACTTTTGATATTTAATGCAAAACAAATCAGGGAACTTTGTCGTCCAGTATTCAACTATATTCTCCTAAATTGGCAAGCAATCCAGGCTGAGGAGTTCCCTGACTTAAGAAGAAACCTACAATACAAAAATAAAACTCAGTTCTTTGTTAATTTTCCATATCAAAACAAGTGAGATACCGACTATAATATACTTTGTACCAGATCAGCCCGCCGCTCTCATTTGCTGCCGATTATAATATTATAATTCATGAAATCGTTATTCAGCAGACACCAAGAGAGGGCGGTTCATTGTTTGAAAACAGCTCATTGGAAAAATTATGGCCCTCAAGTACTCGGCACTCCAGCAGCCTTTCTGCGGAGCGTCGCAAAGCAGCGGAAGTACACGGCAAAAAAAACTCTTATCCAAGGAGTCACTTGGAATATTTTTGTTATACCACTTAGAATAAAATCCGTTCTAAATGTACCGAAAACGTGTATTTTCGTTCTCAATAGTAGGGTAAGACTATTCTTTCTTATACCGAGAACATCGGGATTATTTGAAGAACGAAGTTTTGGAGAACGCTTTTTTAAATTTTAAGAACTCTTCGTTTTTGTTTTTGGAACCTATAAAGACGATTTTGGAAAATACAGACAAAAACAAATATTAACAACATTAAGGAGTGTAGTGGTGGTGGAGAGGAAAAGGAGGGGGGAAGGATTGATTTAGCTCTGCTGCTCTACATCCCTTGGGGGATTCGAACTCGAGACCTTGCATGACTTAATACACACGGATACTACGACGACAGCGCTTTAGCTCACACGGCTATTACTCATACGCGATTGGCGGTGCTTAAATCATACTTAACGCAAAGCAGGCAAAAGCACTTAGCCCTTATAACTGGCTTGGACACCAACAACTAGTGAGGTGGTGTAGAGGATGAGAGGTGGCCTCTCAACGTTGAAGTAGTGGGTTCAAGTCCCAGTAGGGCAGATATTTTTTTTTTTTTTTAGATTTTTAATTATTTTTGGTTATTATTTTAATTTAGGAACTTAAATTATATCCTTAACCAATTTTTTTTGGGTAATAACATAACATAATTGATGCTTAATATTGAATATATTATTTTCAGCAATTATCATCATGACGAACGCGTCGGTCATATTTCAAGACACAATTTAGGAACGAGTTTTCTTAATTAGTTTGTCGTTTTAGAACGTATTGTATAAATTTTTGAGAACGTGGTCTTGTTTCAAGAACGTAAAAGCTGAACGCCATTTTTTTCTGAGTGATGCTCATCTCTAAGTTTATCTCTCTCTCTCTGTCCCTCTCTCTCTCTAAGACTGTCTTTGTTGATAAGAATGCTGTGGTGGTGGGTGGGGGGTTATGTTAACTAGATTTGTTTTGCTCATAGCTTGAGTATCGTTCTTCCCATCCTTATCATTCCTTTAGCAAATCGAAAAAAAATATTGATTACTAAATATCTCTTGAGGGTAAGAAACATCTATATACGGAACTGTGGAAGATATGACGTTTTTTTTCCATCTTGATGCTGATCAAGAATATAAATACTTTATAGGGTCGGGAATGATTCCTTCGCCGTGTTACGTACCTTTGGTACAGAGTATAAGTATTGGTTCTCAAAAAACTAAAAAAAAAAAATATTGCTTTTAGTTCTGGTTCGGAGTTTTAAACAATTCATCTCGCTATACAGCTCTCCAGTTCGATTTTCTTGTATAAACTAAAGAGTAGAAACAATTTTGAACGGCAGCCCTATTTATATGAAATATAGTGGCGAACTAAATTTTTATCTCATCTGAGAATAGGCCTTAAGCCGTTTGTATAATTCAATAAGAGTAGTTTATACTTCATTTAACCTGCTCATATATCAAGCAACAGAACTTTGGAAAACAAAACAAAATTTCGTTCAAATTAAGTTGAGCTAATGGAACCTCTCCAAGGAGTCCACTTATACACCGATTTGAGCCCTAGCGTTTCAGGATTAATGAAGATTTTAAGGATGATTTGTCAACCATTTTAAAGCAAGTATTTCCTTACATCTACTGCAATTGCCCACAATCCTGTCATCAGACTGTTTTCGTTCTTTCGAAGTTTACAAATTGATTTGTGTTAGTATAGCAATTTCTCTACGAGAAATACGTTTTTTTTTGCTCATAACTTGAGTGTCGTTCATTCGATTTTTATCATTCATTTAGCAAATCGATAAGTAATATAGAATACTAGATATCACTATGGTGCCCCTTCATCCACTACGCCTCTGTTCAAGTTGGCACTGCAAGCATATGGCTGCTGCCCGTAAATTCGCCATTTTCTTTTTTGCCAGACAAAATATGCATTCAAACAAGTCACACAATGTTGGAAACTGCAGAGACCCAGACCCCACCCCCCTCCACAACCCGGACAGGATGTTGCTAAAGTCTCGCTTAACCCCTTTTTTTGGCACCACTCCTCCCTCACCCCCCAAAACCCGCCATTTGGCTGGTGCGTTTGTCTCTAACAAAAATGTTTATCTATATAACTGTAAGCAGGATGCAGAGAACTTTAGCAACAACAGCAAGAGCATTAGATCAGTTTAAGTACAAATGCCCAAGTTGGCCTGCTCCTGCTCCTCTTCCCGGGACATTTTCTTAAAATACTTTTGCGGTTTCTTTTTTCTTGTCGTTTCACGCGTCCATTGTTAAAGTTTAATGCCCATTGGGCAGGGGGCGTGGTTTTACAAATTTCCTGAAAATTGTCCTCAGTAGTGGGAAAACTTGAGCATGCTTTTTCTTCTTTTAGTTTTATTTCCTTTGCTCAGATGGAAAGCGTTATTTTATTGAATTCAATTTTTTTGTGCTGGCCACAAACTTTTTCGTTTCATTTTCCATTTTGGCTCCTTTTTGCGTCCTTCGCTGCCCAGGCTCGGGCTGCTCATTTACTTTGTTGTCCTTGTTGGGTCTTCCTTTTTGTTGTTGCAAGTTTTGAAGAACTTTTGTTAGTTTTTGTTGGTCTTTACATGGATTTGCTTTTGTCGGTTCTTTTTTTTTTCTTCTCATTTCTGGCATTAGCTGGCCGTTGAGGCGTAAAGTTCAATGGCGGGTTAAATGGACTTAATACTGGAAACTTTTTTAGAACTTTGGCAAGTTTTTTGCAAGATTTTCTTTCTTTTTTTTTTTTTGTATTTTGTGATTGTCTGCAACAGCTTAAAAAGAGATTGGCTTGGTCAAAGGATTTACCTGGGTGGCAAACTTTTTTCGACAATAACCATAAGTGATAACCAGGAAATTCTAAGGGTGTGTGAAGCTAAGTGGGGAAAAGTATGGTCCGCCTATTGAAAGTTTGGCATTTTGCGTTAAGGCAAAAGTTTTTCAAGGTGACAGGGGAAATTATTTTGAAAATAGTTTTTCGAAAGTTTGCTAAAATGTGATCAAGTTTTTACCGCACTATTTTGGTTTGAAGGGCAAAAAAAAGGCAATGGGAAAGTGTTCAAAGAGAGGTACCACGAAAGTCCGCAGCGAAAGGCACCACATAAGTCCACAACGAGAGGCAGCTCAAAAGTCCTCAACCAGAGGATTCATTAAAGTTATCAACGAAAGGCACTACGAAAGTCCTCAACGAGAGGCACCAACAAAGTCCCCAACAAGAGGCCATACGAAAGCCCTCAACAAGAGGCAGAACTAAAGTCCTCAACAAGAGGATCCATGAAAGTCATCAACGAAGGGCACCACGAAAGCTCTTAACGAGAGGCAATACGAAAGTCTCCAACAAGAGGCATTACGAAAGTCCTCAACGAGATTATCCATGAAAGTTATCAACGAAAGGCACTACGAAAGTCCTCAACGAGAGGCACCAACAAAGTCCCCAACAAGAGGCCATACGAAAGCCCTCAACAAGAGGCAGAACTAAAGTCCTCAACAAGAGGATCCATGAAAGTCATCAACGAAGGGCACCACGAAAGCTCTTAACGAGAGGCAATACGAAAGTCCCCAACAAGAGGCATTACGAAAGTCCTCAACGAGATTATCCATGAAAGTTATCAACGAAAGGCACTACTAAAGTCCTCAACGAGAGGCTCCAAGAAAGTCCCCAACAAGATGCACTACGAAAGCTCTCAATGAGAGGCAATACGAATGTCCTCAACGGGAGGCACCAACAAAGTCTACGCAAGTCCTCAACAAGAGGCACCACGAAAGTCCCCAACGAGAGGCAATACGAAAGTCCTCAACGAGAGGCACCACAGAAGTCCCCAACAAGAGGCCATACGAAAGTCCCCAACAAGAGGCATTACAAAAGTCCTCAACGAGATTATCCATGAAAGTTATCAACGAAAGGCACTACGAAAGTCCTCAACGAGAGGCTCCAAGAAAGTCCCCAACAAGAGGCACTACGAAAGCCCTCAATGAGAGGCAATACGAAAGTCCTCAACGAGAGGCACAAAGAAAGTCCACGAAAGTCCTCAACAAGAGGCACTACGAAAGTCCTCAACTTGAGGCAACACGAAAGTCCTCAACGAGAGGCACAAAGAAAGTCCACGAAAGTCCTCAACAAGAAGCTGCTACGAAAGTTCTCAACGTGAGGCAATACGAAAGTCCTCAACAAAAGGCACTACGAAAGTCCATAACGAAAAAAACCATGAAAATTCTCAACGAAAGGCACCACGAAAGTCCTCAACGAGAGGCAATACGAAAACCCTTAACAAAAGGCACCACGAAAGTCCTCAACGAGAGGCACCAAGAAGCCCTCGATGCGAGGCAACCTTAACCCTGCTTTAAGAAACATGCTTTATCGACCCTCTATCGAAGCAACGACCTCAACCGAAGGTAACCATCGCTGCAACTATGCAAATCTGTACTTGGAGCACATGCACAACGAAAAGAGTTCATCAAAATACATTGAAAGTCATTCGCTCTCCTCATGGTCAATGCAGGGGGGAGTTCTTTGCGCT
This sequence comes from Lordiphosa magnipectinata, assembly GCA_037044535.1. NCBI lineage: Eukaryota > Metazoa > Arthropoda > Insecta > Diptera > Drosophilidae > Lordiphosa > Lordiphosa magnipectinata. Next base: position 120,122 of record JBAMBO010004190.1, on the reverse strand, counting down.
GCTGACAAGGGCCATCTCTAGCTCAACATTTATTTGAATACTTTAGTTCTCTATCGAATCTCACGGCAACTGCATGTGTCTGAAATAGACTCAGTTAATTATGTAATATTTGTATTTCAGCTGTGCACATCTCTACATCTTCTTTGATCAAGTCTCCGTCTTTAACATTAAAATTTATTTTGAACAGAACTTTTCTCCCGTTTTTTATTCAAAAACTTTTTTAACATTTCTGAAACCAGAGGACACGTAAAAAGTTCTCTCTTCTTTTTTTTTTTATTGTATCCATCTTAAGGTACTGAAGCTGCGTTTTGGGCTGGTTGCTGTGGACACACCCACACACAAACAGAGGGAATATAACAATAACTTAGCCAGTCAAAGAGGGGGCGCTTGTGTGCTTATCAAGTTGAGCGCATCAAATTCTCAAAAATTTTTAAATCATAAAAGCATGACGACGACCAATTTACCAAAAGCCAAATACTCACTGAGAGAGAGAGAAATAAAGATTCAAATCAAGAACGTGCTGCCGCCAAAAAAAAAAAACAAGGTAAGGTTCAATACATTTTTAGATTTTACCTCTTTTTTTTTTGGGAGCTAAAAACAACAACTAAATGATTAATGATAAAAAAAAACTCTTTCACTATTTTGCCGCCTCAGAAGGCTAAAGAAAAACGAAAACCTCATAGATTCAGGTTAAATTGAAAATGTTATTTTTCAACTTGAACTTTGATTGCTTCAAGTAATCACTTTGTCATTGCCATCATTTTTCTGGCCCAACATAAATTCACTTTTGCTGTCCAAAAGGGAAATTGAGAGATTTCCAGTTGGCCAAGCAGTCTACCAGTTGTTGTTGGATTGATGGTCCAAGTGGTAGGAAAACTGAAGTGGACTTCCCTGGAATTGGCTTTGAATGGCACCGACACGCACATACATACCAATGAAGACAACAGAAAGATCAAAGTCAACTTACAGTGAATAATCGATAATGTTATGCTAAGTTTAGAAGTATTTACGATCGATTCGATTCCATGAAAACATTGAAGAAATGAAATTGGTTAGAGTATGGAACGAATTGATGCATGCAAATGTTAAGGTCATTAAGCAACTAGTTAGAGAGAAGCATGGGGGGGGGGGGGGGGAAGTTTGTTGATTGATCAGTGGTAGTTTTGTAGTAACCAGTCCTTGTAAAATGTTAATTGGTAAACTGTAAAAGTTTATAAAACTACAATAAAATAGATGAGGATTGTAAAGTGTCAAATGTCAAAAATATTGTAAAATTGCTCAAAACTTGTTAAGCTGCTACTGGTATAGAGAAATTTAGCTACGTGCTTAATAGTATAGCCGTTAGTAATAGGCCTTGCATTTTTCGATATGCCAGTTCAAGTTGCGCTAAAGGTTGGTGGATCTGCATTCTTCCTGTGTGGGAAAAATCAAAATTAAAAAAGAATGGGACGCCCGGTACATGCGTAGCTCTTTACGACAATAAATTCGATTGTAAATTTAAGGACTGCATTTTGGATTCTCAATATTGAAATAAATACGGTGAAAAACGACATTAATTTTTGGACCATCTTTTGTTGTAGACTGATAAAGATTGTGGTTCATTGTCTAAATGAATTTTTAAAAGGAAAATCATTTTCTTTAAGGTGTAATATGCACATATATCGAATGCACACTGTACCTTATACATTGATGCACATAAATAAACAACACATAAATATAAATTCCAAGTTCAAGTCATTAATCCAAGTGGCCGAAATCCGAGCCAGCCTTTGTCTGCTAACAGAAAGTGTAAGCGTCAGCATAATTGTCACACGCGGACCTCACATGGTATGAACTCAAGTGTATGTGCATATACTCTCGCGCTCCAGCCTAAGCGAGCATAGCTATATACCTAAGAATATATAACCGTCTCGTCGCTGCCGCTGTCGGCAGCGCAGCTACGAGACTTAGCTCCATTAGCTCCTAAGAACCAATTGTAAGATCAGTATGAAAAAGAGAATAAAACCAATTACAAGCAAGACCTAGTGCGGAAGGATTTACATGGCGACCGTGACAAATATCTTCGACTGAACTGATTTCAATACTAATTATATTTTGTAGTGCTGACAGTTTAGTTGGCAGACACCCGGCTGTTCATGTAGAATTGCTGGGCGGAGAGCAGCAGGGTCAACACATAGATGCAGGCCGCTATCCAACAGTTGCAGGCGTTCTGGCTGTACGCTCTATTGGCTGCTGTATAGAATGCTTCGAGAGAATGATACTCCTCCTCCAATGGCAAATCCTCAATCAGGGCCACACTATTGATGTAAAAGAAGAGGCCCATGAGCACCAGCTGAACAATGCCCCAGACAGAGACAATCAATCCGCATAGGGACAATTTTGGACCACAGATTTTCATTTTGCTGTCTGGTTTTTGGCTTTGATTCGTCCAGGCGGAAAAATGATTAAATGAAAATTCTCCTCGACAAAATTTTGCACTGGAACAACTGGAACTGAGAAGCAGCAGATTGTCAGTGTCCCAACGACGAAATTTACACCTGTGCGATGACCGGCACCGGTACCGCCTGAGCCCATAGGCCCTGGACATCAGCAGCAGCCACCAGACAACAGCCTGTGCAGCCAGCACCGGCGTGCCAAGCCCGACCACTACAAGGGAAGATCCTGCCAGAAGACAGGAGCGAGCAGAATTAAAACTAAGATTATACATTAATTAAATTGAAATTCTACGTCTCTTTGCACTGCGATGCAAACTAAAATTAATACAAATTGTACAAACCAGGCAGTTTCTAGCTGCGGGTTTTCATTTTTTTTTACCTAGGTAGGGAAACCTGTAAAACCACCAAACAAACAAAAAATATACTAATGCCTAAAGAAGGAAAAATTAAGAAAAAAAGGAGAGGAGGCCAGAGAAACTTCCTAAATTTAAAAATTAAAGAATTAAACAGGCAGTTATATGCTACAGGAACAACCCCAATAAACTGGGAAGAAAATGTACAGATTAAACAAGAATTAGAAAATACATACAGGGAATTAGAAGCTTATAAAAATAAGGAAGACATAATAGAAGCAAGGAAACCAAAGTGCCCAGCTGACTGCAAGGGGCCTTTTGAAAATCCCGGCTGTGAACAGTCATGTATCAGAATGAAAATTAATAAAATATAAATGATAAGCAATTCAATATCAAAAACCGACATTAACTACAATACAGAAATAATACCCAAAATGGGGTTAATTGATACAAAATCAGTGGACTCCACTGCAAACGTAATAAACAAAATCGAATCACAAAGTATTGATTCAAATTTAACAAATATATTATTATCAATAATTGTTTTTATTATGTGCGCATACATTCTGTACAAAGCTTATATGTTCCACAATAAGTGCGTAACAAAAAGAGCCTTAAGCCAAGCTAACGATCTAGACAAGATCTAAAAAAAATTTTGGCGCAAACAATTGTTATAAAAATATATTCGAACAAAAAAAAAACCGAAATATACGTATGTATATGTACACAGTACGCTAACATAAGGGAAATGAAAATGAAATAAAAATAAATACAAAAAAAAAATTTAAATATAAAGACAGTATCGGAACAGCTTTGGAAAAGGAGTACAATTCTAATAATAGGGAATTATCCATAGATAGATACAAAATCTCTTTTGATAGCCGATAAAACATTTTCAGAAATAGACATTCATCCCGAGATAGGACAAACTAATGTGCAAAAAAAAAAAAATTATGCACAAACAAAGGAAAAATATATAAAAACTTAGTATGGAATGGGAGCAACTGACTCACCATATCCGTGAAATCAAAGAAATTTTTGATAAGTCTTACAAATGTGTAAGCCAGAATAGGGCAATACAACAGGAAACAGTAAATAAACACGCAAAGATTCTTGTCGATTCTTTCAACGAGGCAAGAATATTAGTGCATGAAAATAGAAAAATAATAAGTACTACGAACTGGTCGAAAATATCGAAACTATTGATCAAGTTACGTTCTAATCTATTAACTGTCAAAGAGAGGTATCATTTAGATATATCAGTACCGACTATCCTAAATACCCCTTTGACAATAGATCTGAGTGAAGAACAAGAAACAGCAGAACAGGCAGAAATAGAGTCAACGGAAGATGAAAGTTCCGAATTGTGCGAAGAAGTTGAAATAAAAGAAAAAGATCTACACGATCTAACAATTCCGGCGGTAATAACATTACCAATACAAGAAGAACTAGATTCAGATACCAGCGACATCGAAACAAAAGAAAACATAATGGCAGACCCAGCTGCCCAAAGGGCATATATAAAAGACATTTCAAATGCTATTCCAGAATTTAATGGACAAAAGCTACATCTTCAAAGATTTGTAACCGCTTTGAAGTTAGTGAACTTGACAAAAGGTACATTCGAAGAGTTAGCCGTTGAAGTCATAAAATCGAAAATAATAGGGTCCACCCTATATAAAGTTCAAAACGAGACCACTATTAACGCAATTATACAAAAATTGCAAGACACTATAGTCGGTGAAACGTCCGACGTAGTAAAGGCAAAATTGGCAAAAACTAGCCAAAAGGGCAAAACTGCAGAAAAGTTTACGACAGAAATCGATCATTTGCGGAGGCTATTGGAAGCATCGTATATCGATGAGGGTTATCAGCTGAACACGCTGATAAATTCAGTACAAAAGAAGCCATCGCTACAATGGTTAAAAATTGTGAACATGGAAAACTCAAAACAATACTTGAGGCTGGAAATTTCACAACAATGAACGAAGCCATCACGAAGTACTTACAATGTAGTACTGAAATGACAGGCAGTCACAATACAATACTGTATACCCGTGGAGGACAAAATTATCGAGGTAATAATTATCGAGGTAATTCTCGCGGAAGAGGCAATGGTCGCGGTTATTATAATAATAATAATTATAATAATAATTACAATCGCAACAACGGCCAGAATTATAACTCCAATAACAATTACAGAGGAAACAATAGAGGTAACGATAGAGGAAACAATAGAGGAAGTCACAGAGGAAATAACCACCAAAATGGAGGTTACAACCCTTATAATAATAATACCAATAACAACAACAATGTTAGGATAGCCCAAAACGTTCCGGGAAACTCCCAACACCCTTTAGGTACTCAGCAGTAGGAAACAGTAAAATTCACACCATCAATCTCAGCCGAAACATATTCGTAACTTTTATAAATGTAGCAACGGGAAAAGAACTAGTCTTTTTAATAGACACAGGTGCGGATATATCCATATTAAAGGAAAATTCCGATGTTTTTCAACACATCCAAACTAATCATATAATCAATATACAGGGAATAAATCAAGAAGTTACCAAATCAAAAGGGCTAACTTCTATCGAAATACAAACTTCTAAATATATAATTCCGCATGATTTTCATATCGTAGATTTACAATTCGCTATTCCTTGTGATGGAATACTAGGACTCGATTTCATACAAAAATACAACTGTCAATTAGATTGCATGCCACATGAAAACTGGCTTATAATTAGACCAAATAATTTAAAATATCACATTTATGTTCCAATAACACTCAGCCCTGGCAATAACTCCATGATTCTGCCAGCAAGATCCCAAGTTGTCCGAAAAATCGAAATAATCTCAGCAGAAGACAGTGTATTTATTCCGAACCAGGAAATTCAGCAGGGTATTTACATAGCAAATACCATAGCAACAGTCAAAAATGCATTCATAAGACTACTAAATACAACAAATACAGATCAGTTAGTCAGCGTAAACCACTTAAAATATGAATCACTTTCAAACTACGATGTAGTTGAAACAGACTTAGGAAACAGAGAAAAAACTGTATTAACCCAACTTTCGAAAAATTTCCCGCCACAATTTCATAAACAACTAACAACATTATGCACCCAATATAGCGATGTATTCGGACTAGAAACCGAATCGATAACTACAAATAATTTTTATAAACAAAAACTGAGATTGAAGGATGATGAACCAACATACATAAAAAACTACAGAAGTCCTCATAGTCAAAAAGACGAAATTCAAGAACAAGTCCAAAAACTCATTAATGACAAAATAGTCGAACCATCTGTATCACCTTATAATAGCCCACTTTTATTAGTACCAAAAAAGTCACTTCCAAATTCCGAAAAGAAAAAATGGCGATTAGTAATTGACTATCGTCAGATAAATAAAAAACTGTTATCCGATAAATTTCCACTCCCTAGAATTGATGACATTTTAGATCAACTAGGAAGAGCAAAATATTTTTCATGCCTTGACTTAATGTCAGGTTTTCATCAAATTGAACTTGAAAAAAGTTCAAGAGATATAACATCTTTTTCAACAAGCAATGGTTCATATCGCTTCACACGATTACCATTCGGCTTAAAAATAGCGCCAAATTCCTTTCAGAGAATGATGACTATAGCTTTCTCTGGACTAGAACCTTCGCAAGCATTTCTCTATATGGATGACTTAATAGTCATTGGTTGTTCCGAAAAACATATGCTCAAAAACTTAACTGATGTTTTTGAGAAATGTAGGCAACATAACCTAAAGTTACATCCCGAAAAATGTTCATTTTTTATGCATGAAGTCACTTTTCTGGGACATAAATGCACAGACAAAGGAATCTTGCCCGACGACAAAAAATACGACGTCATTCGAAATTATCCAGTCCCACATGATGCGGACAGCGCTAGAAGATTTGTTGCATTTTGTAATTATTACAGACGGTTTATAAGAAATTTTGCCGACTATTCTCGCCACATAACAAGATTATGTAAGAAAGATGTAAAATTCGAATGGACAACTGAATGCCAAAACGCCTTCGAACATCTAAAATCGGCACTAATGAACCCAACTATTTTACAATATCCAGATTTCAGCAAAGAATTTTGCATAATTACAGATGCTAGTAAGCAAGCATGTGGAGCAGTCCTAACTCAAAACAAAAATGGACTCCAGCTTCCAATTGCATACGCATCAAGATCTTTTACAAAAGGCGAAAGCAACAAAAGTACAACAGAACAAGAACTATCAGCTATTCATTGGGCAATAATACATTTCAGGCCATATATTTATGGTAGACACTTCACCGTCAAAACAGATCACAGAGCACTTACCTACCTATTTTCAATGGTAAACCCTAGTTCCAAATTAACACGCATGAGATTTGAATTAGAGGAATATAATTTTACAGTAGAGTATCTAAAGGGCAAAGATAATTATGTAGCCGATGCGCTATCAAGAATTACTATCACGGACTTGAAAAATATTCAAACAAATAATAAAATTCTGAAAGTCACTACCAGAAACCAAAGTAAACAGAAAAACTCCTGCGCAGGAAAAGAACAAGTAGATTTGCATAAGCAAACTCAAAATAAAGCTTCTCAGCCCAACGTATACGAAGTCATTGTAAATGATGAGGTACGAAAAGTAGTGACCTTGCGAATAACGGATTCACTATGTTTACTAAAACATGGAAAAAAAGTTATGGCAAGAATTGACGTTAGCGATATGTACACCAATGGAATTCTCGACTTAGGTCAGTTCTTCCAAAGGCTTGAAAAAGAAGCCGGTATACTAAATATTAGCCAACTCAAAATGGCACCGAGCGAAAAGATCTTTGATACGATCTCAATAGAATCTTTCAAAATAATGGGCAATAAAATATTACAATCTCTAAGAGTAGCGCTACTCAAGCCGGTGACCATATTATCAAATAATAAAAAAGAGAAAGAAGCAATACTGTTTACATTCCATGACGATCCAATACAAGGAGGTCATACAGGCATAGCTAGAACATCAGCTAAAATAAAAAGGTATTATTATTGGAAATCCATGACAAGAGATATAACAAACCATATAAGAAAATGTCCTAAATGCCAAATGTCAAAAACGACTAAACATACAAAGACTCCATTAACTATAACTGAAACGCCACAAATGGCTTTCGACAGGGTAATTGTGGACACGATCGGTCCACTTCCCAAATCTGAACAAGGAAACGAATATGCAGTAACCCTAATCTGCGATTTAACAAAATACCTAGTAGCAATACCCATTAAAAACAAAAGTGCAAATACAGTAGCAAAAGCTATATTCGAAGATTTTATTCTAAAGTACGGTCCAATGAAGACGTTCATTACGGACATGGGAACAGAATATAAAAATTCAATAATAGAAGATTTATGCAAAAATTTGAACATTAAAAACATAACTTCTACCGCACATCATCACCAGACTGTAGGAACCGTGGAGCGAAGCCACAGAACACTTAATGAATTCATTCGATCATACATCTCAGTTGACAAAACAGATTGGGATGTATGGCTCCAATACTTCGTATATTGTTTTAACACAACCCCCTCTATGGCGCATGACTATTGTCCATATGAGTTAGTTTTTGGTAAAACTTCAAATTTGCCTAAACACTTTAATAGTATAGATAAGATAAAACCACTGTATAATATAGAAAACTATGCTAAAGAATCAAAATTCAGACTAGAACAAGCATTTAAGAGAGCTAGGATTATGTTAGAATCCCACAAGCAAAAACAGAAAATAAACTACGACAAAAATACTATAAATCTTGAGTTAAAAATAGGAGATCAGGTTTTATTAAAAAATGAAACAGGACATAAGCTAGATTTTAAATATACTGGACCATATAAGGTAGAACATCTAGGAGATAGAGATAACATAACTATATCAGATAATAAAAATAAAAAACAAATAGTACATAAAAATAGGTTAAAAATTTTTATTTCATAATCATTTCTTTTCTCTTATAAATATATCACGTATGGCCATACCTAAAATAAGAAGCCCCCATACACAACACAAAAAAAATATATATATATACATAAAGTAAAAAAAAAAAAAAAAAAAAACATACTTTACATAAAATACGAAAAATAATTAGAATAAACAAATATTTGGAATATAGCAATATTTTCTGATTCGAAAAAAAAAAAGAGAAAAAAATATATAAATAAAAACACAAAAGAAAAATATCTCTTCATATTACACATAGATATACTAAGAAAATAACTTCATTATATTACGTTATTTTTCAAAAGAAGGGAGATGTAATATGCACATATATCGAATGCACACTGTACCTTATACATTGATGCACATAAATAAACAACACATAAATATAAATTCCAAGTTCAAGTCATTAATCCAAGTGGCCGAAATCCGAGCCAGCCTTTGTCTGCTAACAGAAAGTGTAAGCGTCAGCATAATTGTCACACGCGGACCTCACATGGTATGAACTCAAGTGTATGTGCATATACTCTCGCGCTCCAGCCTAAGCGAGCATAGCTATATACCTAAGAATATATAACCGTCTCGTCGCTGCCGCTGTCGGCAGCGCAGCTACGAGACTTAGCTCCATTAGCTCCTAAGAACCAATTGTAAGATCAGTATGAAAAAGAGAATAAAACCAATTACAAGCAAGACCTAGTGCGGAAGGATTTACAAAGGACTCAAGCAGATTTGTAAATAAGTTTAGGAACTGAAATGGCATTTTGCATTTTTGGTAGGTTGATTTCATCAACTATGGGGTTGACATACCGGTTCTGCTTTTAAATTCCTCGTTAAAGGACAAGAGCATTAACAGAGCATAACATTATAGTTTATCGAACTGAATTCACAACTTTAACTCAAGGCAGCAACTCTTTCAATTAATATTCAATTCAAATTTTCACCCCCCTCTTCCCCCTATCCCGCTTATTCCCACGGTGACACGTCTATAAAACACACAGTCATTTCACTCAACACAGCAATTCAACAATTCGTCAACTCAACACAAACAATTTCAACACAGAACAAAATTATCACAAAACAATTTCAACACTCATCTTTATAACACATAGTCATTTCACCTAGCACAACAATTCAACACACGCCAACTCAACACAAAACAAATTGAACACATAGAAATTCAACACAAAACAATTTCAAAACACATCTGCACATATATTACAAAGCCAATTCAACAAACACAACAGTTTAATATTGCGTCAATTCAATACAACCACATTTAAATTTAATAAGTGGAGATAGTAAATAGAATGCAATTGTATAGTACCAACCTTATTGTGTTGAGTTGACGAATGGTTGAATTGCTGTGTTGAGTGAAATGACTGTGTGTTTTAGTATCAACATTTAAATTTAATAAGTGGAGATAGTGAATAAAATTCAAGTGTGTCGTACCAACATTATTGTGTTGAGATGACGAATTGTTGAATAAAACAAAAATTTATAATATAAAGTTGAGTAACGATTATTTTTATTTATAAATAAGTGGTTATAGTAAATAGAATGCAAGTGTATAGTACCAACCTCATTAGGGATAGAAGGGTGACACAAGTGATAGGTAAAAAATTTTTCGAAAAAATTTTTCCCTGCCGCGCAAATTCTTGTCAATTCAACACACGTCATTTCAACACATTACAAATTCAACAAAAACAACGAGCTACGATGATTTTAATTAGTAAATTAGTGGTGATAGTAAAAAAAAATGCAAGTTGGGAAAAAAAATAGCGATTATTTTCAAAAAAAATTGTATCTGAGGCGCAATTAAAAGTCAATTAAACATACGTCATTTCAACGCTATCAACGAGAAACGATCAATTTTATTCGTAAATAAAATGCGAGGGTACAAATGTGCATACATATTCGAAGCTACGGAGTATACTACACTCGAGTTCGACTCAAATTTGAAATTGTTGAAATTGTTGTGTGTTCTATTTCCTGGTGTTAAAATTGAACTGTGTTGAAATTGTACTGTGTTGAAATTTGCCGATGTTGAATTGTTTCCTGATGAAATAAATTATGTTGAAATTGTAGTTGTGTTGAAATACCTTGTGTTAAAATTGAGCTGTGTTGAATTTGTTCGTGTTTAATTTGTTTTGTGTTGAATTGACGTGTTGAGATTGTTTTGTGTTGAACAGACGTGGAACCTATTCCCACACCTCTTTCACCTAACCTCTTCCACTGTTAAGTCAGTATCAAGTTACTATCAAGTCACGGTCAAGCCACTGTCAAGTCCCTGTCATGTCACTGTCAAGTAACTGTTAAATCACTGTTAAGTCATTGTTAAGTCACTGTTCAATCACTGTTAAGTCACTGTTAAGTCACTGTTAAGTCGCTGTAAAGTCACTGTTCAGTCAATTTCAAGTCACTGTCAAGTCACTATCAAGTCACGGTCAAGCCACTGTCAAGTCACTGTCATGTCACTGCCAAGTCACTGTTAAGTCACTGTTAAGTCATTGTTATGTCGCTGTTAAGTCACTGTTAAGTCAATGTCAAGTCACTGTCAAGTCACTATCAAGTCACGGTCAAGCCACTATCAAGTCACTGTCATGTCATTGTCAAGTCACTGTTAGGTCACTGTTAAGTCATTGTTAAGTCACTGTTAAGTCACGGTAAAGTCGCTGTAAAGTCACAGTTAAGTCAATGTCAAGTCACTGTCAAGTCTCTGTTAACTCACTGTAAATCAAACATTACAATTAATAGCACTGAATTCTCAACATGACCTCATGGCAGCCACTCTTCCTACCCCCACTTCCATATCGCTTCCCCTAACAATCTCCCATTCCACACACAACCCACCTGCAGCTAATAATATGCAGGTAATAATTGCTTATTTTGCAAATACAAAATGCAAATACAAAGGCATATTTTCAACTTTTAGTCCCCCAGTTAGACGTCCGTAAAGGGGCTTCGCTCTAAAAGTTTTGAAGATTTTATTACGAACAACAAGTACCGATTTGCTAAACTAACTGGAATGTTATCGGAATTTTCTGGCATCATGATGAAAACTTTAACTTTCTGTAGTTGGTAGCATGCGAGTAAACGATATTGCAGAGCGGGGTGTATCTCTCATGGAGAAGTGCAAAAGCAGTACCTCTGATTATTAGTTACCGACTTCCGCAAAAATTACTGGGTTTTTGGTTACATATAGAGAACACAGTTAAGGGGTGTCCGCTCGAAAAAGTAAAAAAAAATGTTGGATTCAAGTAGGAATCAGCCCAATGTTTAATTTGAAAATAAACCTATTGTAGGAACAAAATATTTTGACGATACTATTGAAAGTAACTTAAAACATTGAAAATAATGAAAGTGAAAAGGACAATTCCGTTTCTGACATATTCAAGTGCTTAAATAGTCTATTTGGTCTCTCCAAAAAAGTGGCTTCAGTTTAAGCGTATGTTACATTTTGTCTTATCGCCGAGCTGATCATTAAAATGGGCTCATTTTTGATAGGTTGCGTAGCGCAACAAAAAGGAATGCCCGTGTTTACCAGCACACATCAATTAACTATCATACAGAAACACTGTGAAACATTATTCAACAAACAAATTTTGATACCAACGAGACCAACAAAAAAATTTTAAAGTTACTTACAAAGGAAAAACAAAAAGATACCCGTAGAAAGCATATTCGAAATATCCCCTTAAGGATTCCCTTTTTTAAATATCCTTTTCATATGTTTTAGCTCCTTTTGATGAAGAATTAAGATCAGTGAACTATACTTTTTTCTGTCATATCCTTTTTAAGTGAAAACAATCCAAAGGAGCTTTAAAAATGGCATGAACGGGATCTTATTTTGGTTAAAGTATCGAATTTTGTTATCGGCAAGCAATAGCTCGCTAGCGAGCAAGTCAAGTATGCCCGATGGTGCGAAAGAGAAAAACATATTGCGAATTTCGATGTCATGAGCGCTGCGTCGGTCGAAGTAAAAGAATTGAAGAGAACACAAGCGCTTATGCAGTGCTATTAAAGTGTAATTGAAGTGAAATAATAAACATCAGGTAAGTGATATGTGCTTGCACTCAAAAAACTCGCATTTTAGTCTACTTGTTTTCTTGTTTAGTAAACATGTGCTTCAATAATAATGTATAATGTATTTTTATATCTTTCTTGAGCTCTTTTACAGCACCTCTTGGAACTAAAGTGGTACGGCTCCCTGGAGAAGCTCACTTCCTATTTTAACGAGCCTATAAAGTGTACCTCTTCATGAAAGTTTAAGACAATGTGGCTGGCCTTACAGGAGGACAATACTACATATTTCTAAGTCAATACATACTCACTAATTTTAACATTCCCGTTCCCGATACTCCCAAAATTTTTGTGTATAAAATATTACATTTATATTATCAAAATTAAATTAATTGATACAAGTTATTGTGCTGTTTTTTGGAAAGGATCTTTACAACAGTTCCTTGGGATACGTCATTAAGATCCAATGTATCTTAAAGATATTAATAACAGATCCATGGGATATGTCATTAAGATCCAACGGATATTAAGAATTGGATATTAAAAAAGATCAACAGGATATTTCATAAAGATCCAATGGATATGAAAAATAGCTTTTAACAAAAATCCATGTTTCAGATGGATAGTTGTTAAAGATCCTTTGGATATTTTAATATCCTTTTTTCGAAAATAAATCGACTTTGAAAAGATCCAATGGATCCCAAAAAAGGATAGTTAACTATGCAGTCCAAATGGATATCGCAAAATCATTCTGAGGATCATCAAAAACTATCCTGTTTTCTTTCAGTGTATGGTCATTAAACAAACCTGGCTCGGTTTGGTCTGATTAGATTGATATTTTTACATTTTCGTGATTTTGAGCATGGAGACGATTTTTGTGATTTTTTTTGAGCTGGTCGATAGAAGTGTTTCGTAGGCGTGGTGAAGAGCCAACAAATTGCTGAAGGCTGTCAAGTAAAATTTCAAATAGTTTATGGCCCGATTTCTCTTCTTCCAGATAGCTGCTATGTGTCAGATAAGTACTCAATTTACTCTGCTATGTGTAAGCTCTATGTAAAAGATGAGAAATCGGCCCTATGAGATATAGAATTGAACAACAAAACATTTTTTTAAAAAATCCTTAAGACTTCAAGAATCCATTACAAGAAAACCTTAGCCAAGCAAACTAAGCCCAGATAGAGTTTTTGAACTACCATAAGAACCTTTCAAATTTAGTTGGTCTCGTTGGTATCAAAAGTTTGTGTAGCAAAGCCTTGCACGAAATTACTTTCTGTGCCAATTCATTAAACAAAAACAAAGTAATTTTCATACTCAATTTTAAAATTTTGCCATGTCCCACAATCAATCGACCCGAACCGTGCTTATTTTATAAAAATTCTTGTTTGTTTATTGTTGAGAGCTGTTTGCTATCAATGAATTGACATCTAACACAATCACAAAAATTTGAAATCTTAAATGCACATCACATGCGTTCAGCAGAGTAATCAAACTAAATCAATCAATCGATTTGTGCTGTTGTGTGATGAATATGTTTGGACACTTCGCACAAAAGTAAAAGATACAGAAAGATGAGCAGCAGACAAAATTTGCTTTTATAACATTAAAAATATATTTTGTTAATAAAATATATAAAATCTGAGAGAGGCTAGAATTTTGGATCAGGAATGCTTGACATTTGGTTAGCCCTATTTACACCTTCTATTCAGCGTTTCTTTTTGAGATCAGTTCTGGCCAAATGAACCCTTAGTCCCGTGACTCATTATAGTTCCCATATGTCATAGTCCAACTAAAAAACTCCTCTTCTTATCATCAGACTCACCTCTTTTGCTATTTGAAGTGCGTTTCTTCTCGCCAATTGGCAGGGAGTCACCTGCTTTTACCACTTAGGTGGGTCCGGCGATAACTACGACAATAGCTCGACGTAATCGTAATCCACAACTGGTGAGTCGTTTAGTTGTTGCTGTGCAAGGATAACGGTAATTAAACCGCAGGCTGGGGTTGCCGTCGCGTTGCATGCCACAAAATGTCGTTAGGTTATTGGCCGAGCCGCGTTTTGCTTGACACTTTTCAAACTTTTTCTTTTAGTTAAGCAACTTTTTGTGCACAAACCCTCACCACACACACACACACTCGCACACACACACAGAGAAAGACTCAGAATACTGCTAAGACACAGAATGCACTTCACTATGCGCTAATTTTTTTTGCTTTCTTGCTTTTTGCTGGCTTTTTTTTTTGCACTTTTTTTGCGTTGTAAATCTTGGCGAGTTTTTTAAGAAAATTCTTTTCGACGACGACAAAACAACGACGCGAGGTACACTGGCGCTCCACGGCAAAGGCAAAGGCAAAGCGTAGAAACAAGCTTCCCAACAAGCAGGTTGGTGCAGGATAGCGCGGAGGCAGGAACTGCAATTTACAATCTGCAATCTGTTTGTGGCATTAAATCGGTGAACCAAGACGAGATTTGTTTATGGCTTGTAAACTATGCAAATTTCTGTACCGCACAGCTCAATTAACCCATGCGATCGGTGGTGCACTGCCTCCACAACAATATGGCTGGAACATGGATTTTTGAATTTCGGTTTTGGTTTGTTTTGGTGGGTAGCCCACACAACAACGTTTGTTCCGCTGGTTCGTCCGCGACTCTGCCAACGTCTCGAACCGGTCTCAAGTACATACTGAATGGTACGCACTGGGAACAGGTCCACCGAGGCCATACAAAGCACGCCACGGAACGCTGTGGCAAACGGAACATGAGTGAGTTTTGTTTGCCAGCGTTCCGGCCATTTGAGTGGAACTCAAACTCACAGGTGCTGCTGCGCCGCATCTAATTGTGAATGATTTATGTGGGTCGTTGTCATAAAGAAAGTGAGCCACAATCCCACTGCAGTTCACAATTCAAATAAATATTCATATTCCCATCAAAGCAAACCCAAGATACTCGCCTAACTGCAGTCTGCAGCCGCTTAATCCTTTCGGGTCGTTGGCTTTAAATTAACTGAATCTAAAAAAAGGACACAGGGTGACCGGCGGGGCCATCCACCTGGACAGGGGTCAGGTCAGACGACTAGTCTGACTCTATTCCCGTGAGCTCGACCATTTTATTATGCAAAAGTCTGCCGGTGCACAGGACGCTAACCAACAGTTGACCTCGCGTTCTCCTTCTCTAATTTGTAAATGGCCAGGGTAAAACGTGTGGGCCAGCAAAGCTGAAAGTTTCTGCTTTGGGTATATTAATATCACAACTAACAAATAATTTACAAAACTTGCTTAGAAGGGAAAGTGTTTTCAAACATTTGGTTATATTACAATTATTTTTCCGGCTTTTCGTATTTCGGGTGGTAGCCAACAATATTGAATTAAGATCGTCTTACGACTTTTTTTGAGGCTACGACCTTTTTAGGTGTTTACATTGAGCGAACAGTCGCAAATAGTCCCAAACGTCAATCAGCTGTTTTTTGTTTACTTTTAATTTAATTTGAATTTTGGTGTTAAATTTGGAAGTTTGGGTAATGATGATAATTTGGGGAAGATGCAGATAATCGTGTATATAATGGAATATGTGGCTAGTGAGGATGAGATGCTTTTGGAAAATCTGCTTAATCGCCACAATAGTTTTTTTAAAAAAAAAAAAAGACATGACCGGACTCAACGGTTTCCCTCTATTTCGGGTCCCAGGAATCAAACTACATCATTACTTTTTTGAGTTATCAAGAGGCCTTCATACGATTTTTTTTTTAAAAGTTTTTTATATCAACTTTGCCATTTTTAAGGGAATAAAACATTTTTTGACAGTGTCTAATTTAAACAGTGTTAGTTTTTTTGCTAAACACATCAATCCCCGATATTGGGGTTTTGGGGGTCTTTCGAGTCGATACGACGGAAAAATCGAATATTAACCTCCTTTTTTGTTTGATTTTTCGCTCATGTTTCTCCAGTATTCATTTATTCGTATCAAATGCTTTTACACAAATGTAGATCTTGTAAAGCCATGTAGCTTTTCCAAAGCAATTATGATGATAAAGTCTACCATTAAAAAAATATACTGGTAACAAAAATTAATATTTTTATATTTTTCAAAACATTTTTATAGTTACTATATTTGTGTGTATATATATGTAGTGTGTGTATGTAGTGCGAGTTATTAATGTTTATGTAAGATGTTTTATTTATTGGTCCTGATGATGATGAAGAAAATGTATTTTCAAAGACATATGTACACCTATATCATCAAAAGATGCTAGCATATTGTCAACATAAGTCTGCCAATCTTCTGACCGATGCACTCCCAAACAGTTGTTAATGACTGCCTTTACGGAATCCCAGGCAATTCTTTCTCTTGTTTTTAGTAAGGAAACAAATTCAATGTTTTTCATCAGCTTTCTAATATCCGGACCGTTGAGAACACCTGAAGTGAACATTATATTAACTTAGTTTTATTAACGCACTGAAAAGAAAAGACTGAGCAAAATACCTTCTTTTATCTTCGCCACGCTTAATCTTGGAAATATCTTTGTTAAGTATTTAAATGCTTCGCCATCTCGACTAATTGATTTGATGAAGTTTTTAACAATGCCCAATTTGATATGAAGGGGCGGTAACAAAATTTTGTCGATTGGAATAAGAGGAATATGAATTACGTTTGCAATATTTAGATTGAATTCTGACCGAAGCAGCCAATATCGCTTTTAATACTGGTTTCCACTATATCGGGTGTCCCAATGACAAATAAAGCACATATTTTTTGTATATCCCGTCTGTAAGCCAGTAAGCAATGCAATAACTTTTAAGTTCGCACATATTTTCCACTGATGCTGCATGTACTACACTATCCAAAATTAATTTCATAGATTCGTACGATTCCTTTGTGTTGGTGCTTAGGGCGACTGGAACCGGATTTTTCAAGTTATCGATATACAGCAATACTGCCTTCAAACTATTCGTTGAAGAGTCAATAAACAACCGCCATTGCTCCGATTTGAATTCGCAGTTTATGTATTGCATTAAGCCAGTGATATTTTTACAATATGAAAAAGAATTGTCGCCATTCACTTCGAAAAAGTCTAGTAGTTCCTCCTGTCTTTTACGGTATCCATAAACTTTAACGTCTTTTGACAAAATGTTCACCGATCGAAGATGATGTGCCAAAATGATCGATTGCCTTTGCGACAATTTAAGCTGTCGTACCATCGTATTCAATCGAGTTTGAGATATCTCTATGTGGTGACAAGGACTTTCAGATTCAGATGGCTCATAAATAGAGACGAAACTTTCAGGACCGGTAAAAAATGTTGGTAGAATATATCTCTCCGTTGGACTTGGACATCTTGGAATCGGAATATTGTCTGAGTGGGGTACCGGTAGCTGAGCAAATCAAACACTTTTGTAGACTGTGCTGATATTGTTCAATTTGGCAAATTTGTTCGCGCATGCGTAGCAGTTACCAGAACTATGGCCTTGTGGGTCTATCCAAACCATTGGGATGCCGAAACCCATTTGAATGCACAGCCCTTTATTCCAATTAATTAAATTGTTGTTGCATTGTGGGCAAATATTATGTGGAGCCCAATTCCTGTCTCTAATTACTGGAAAATTAAAATATTCCTCGTAAATAGCGGCAGTTCCTGGTGATATCTTTCGTCTACTCCGTCGGCTCGTAAATTTGCCACACACGTAGCAAAATAATGTCAAACCGATTGGACATTTATTCATTTTAATTTATTTTTTAAAAAGCACTGCAAGCAATATTTACAAATTCAAAGTTATCACTGCAACATATGCTCAAATGTAAAAATAATGAATCTTCAGCAAGATGTTATCAAATTAGCGGTAGTTCTTCTTAGTTCTTCATGTTATTCTTTAATATTGGTGGTAAAAAGCTTGACTCGTTGCTTGCTGACTTATGTTGGAATTTGATGATCGAATGCTATGAACAATAAATACTAGTATATTTTTTTAATGGTAGACTTTATCATCATGATTGCTTTGGAAAAGCTACATGGCTTTAAAAGATCTACATTTGTGTACAAGCATTTGATACGAAAAAATGAATACTGGAGAAACATGAGCGAAAAATCAAACAAAAATGGAGGTTTTTATTCGATTTTTCCATCGTATCGACTTGAAAGACCCCCAAAACCCCAATATCGGGGATTGAAGTGTTCCCAAAACTTTTAGCCGGGAACATTCCAAGAAACTTTACTGAAAAAAGTTTACCAAAATAACTAACACTGTTTAAATTAGACACTGTCAAAAAATGTTTTGTTCCCTTAAAAATGGCAAAGTTGATAAAAAACTTAAAAAAAAAAATCGTATGAAGGCCTCTTGATAACTCAAAAAAGTAATGATGCAGTTCGATCCCTGAGTCCGGTCATGTCTTTTTTTTCGATTTGCACAGTGTTATAAACGCCATGGAATCTTAGCCAATTCCAAGAGATTTGTGGATGCATATAACGACAATATTTACCGCTTGTTTGATTTATTAACTAATATATTGCATTTTTTATTTGAAGGATCGTTTCGGGTGCTTTTGGGAGGCTGATGTGCCCAAGGCAACTCCTGGCCAATTTAAAGAATTTTTCAAAATGGAAAAAAACCTGGAAAGATGCAATTTTTCGCCTAACGATTCCATTAGAGAAAAAGAGTTGCAAAAGCGCTATACACCTTGAGCTCTTCCGCGGTATATAGAACAATTGGGCGAATGTTTGGTGTGTCCAAGGCAAGTGTATGCAATATTTTAAATGAATTTTGCATGGAAACATGGAAAGCACTTGCACCTGAATATCATCGACGGCTGCCACATTGAAGTGATGTCACCATAGCAAGACGCCACGGAATTTTATAACTATAAAGGGTGGTACTCCATAGTAATTTTTGCTCTGGTAAACCATCGATACCAATTGCGTTACAGTAATGTTGGCCCTCCTGGTCGATGTAACGACTCGCAAATATATGAGCGGTCCCACCTGAAGCGGGCAATAGATGAAAACCATATATTTCGTAATGCTCATTGGCGATTCGGCATTTAGATTCTCGCAAACTTTGATGAAGTCCTACCCATTTTCCACAGAAGCACCGGAGGAGCAAAAGGTATTCAATTAACATCTCTCAAAAACTAGACGCGGAGTGGAAAAAGTCTTTGGGCACCTTAAAGGAAGATTTCGTCGCCTTGGGAAGGGCATGGTTAACTCAATGAAGCACGCAAACGCAATTATTAAGTGCTGCTGTGTTTTGCACAATTTCTTGAATGCGCACAACAGCCTTTTTCAAGAAAATTGGACCTCCATTGCTGAAAATGTTGTAAAGGAGCAACCCAATACCAATACCTTTTTAATAGAAGGGACTCAAAGTGTTCCAAATGAGATCCGATGTGCTCTAGCATCTTTCTTTAATTCTAACGAATCAGTACAACTATAAATAAAGTTTTTTAATATGTTATTGACTATGTGACTGCTTCGCCAAAATTTTCAACATCTTCTTTTGGTTAGTAGCAATCCGCTTTAGGATTTGGTTTCGCTCTTGTGAGGACTCAATCATTTTATATGCTGTTTCGCTCGCGCGGAGTTTAGGGCCTCCCCGCGGTCCAGTCTACGCTTTTTCGGCTTCGAACTTCATGAGGAGTCCTTCATGTGGACTGAAAAGTCTTCCAACAGTTCGATTGGGTTATCGTCACTTTTAGCTGCGTCTGAAAAACATATTTTCATTTGAAGTTTCTTATGGCTTTAAGATAAATGAATAATTCTATACAAACCAGATTGATATCCATTTTTCGTACTTACTTTTAACCTGTCGTTTGCATTTGTTTATCTTCTTATTGCTCTTCTTATATTTATGCGGCTGCATATTCCGATAACTATCGATAAAAATTGCACAAGGCTGCCACATTATTGAGGTAAATAGTGTCTGCCATCACTGATATTTTTCGGTCGTGGAGTCTGCGACCGTCCCAAATTCAAAGTCAACTGCCATAATTTTGTATGGCCGGCCGACCAGTTTCAGGCAAAAAATATCAAAAATGGTCGTACGACCGCAGTGTAAACAGCGTATTAGATGAAACAATCTCATTTTTTAATATGAAAAAAAAGACAAAAATATAAAAGCCAGTTGCAGTATAAAAGCAGAGATTTTCGCAGAAATTTCAACTGAAGTCTTTCAGGCAACTGATAAGTTGCGAGATGATAAATCTTGTTTTTAAGATTTCTAAGCTTATTACAAGGTTTTTCAATCTTGTTTTTATAAGCTTGCAAGGTTCTTGAAAACGAAATTTTCAGTCTAGATTTTAGATTGATTTTTTTTCACAGTGTAGCATTTTCTGATTTTATGCACCTTTTGATCATGACATCTATGTATATCTGTTTACCCTTGATCATAATAATCTAAAATCATACGAAAATTAAGTATTTTCTATCTTTACCCTTCGTTTATTTACCCGTCTTCATGATAAACGAAACTCATAAAATTTCACGATTTTTTTTTTCGTTTGATCAACACCTCCTATTTACCCGTCTTAATTTCAATCCAAACTCATATAAGAATTTGATCTCCATCTCCTATTTACCCGTCTAGTTACCTAGACTCAGATAAGAATTTCTGCAAGATTCGCAGTTTTTTAAACCTATTGACCGACCC
Organism: Lordiphosa magnipectinata; assembly: GCA_037044535.1. Classification (NCBI taxonomy): domain Eukaryota; kingdom Metazoa; phylum Arthropoda; class Insecta; order Diptera; family Drosophilidae; genus Lordiphosa; species Lordiphosa magnipectinata. The sequence continues at coordinate 98,680 of JBAMBO010004190.1, read as the reverse complement.
CACCTAGTTACCCGTCTTCAATTGGCAACTATCAAATCTATATGTAAATTTTTTGATTTTTTGGACCGCTTGATGTTCAGTCGACAATTTACCCGTGTTGATAATAATCTAACTCATAAGTAGACATTGGATTTTGCACATTTGCATATTTTGAACCGACTTAAGTTCTGATTGCACACATCTTATTTTTATTAATCAATGATCTAAGTCCGCTAAAAACAATTTTGCAAAAATTGCATAAAAAAATATGCAAAATATGCCAAAAACCTTTTTTTATGAAATTACATAATGTTTCTGTGCTAACCATTTTCTGATTTTGTTGCATATCTGCTTGAACTTGTAAATCAACATCACCAATTCAACTTGTAATCAATTAAAATGCCGAAAATGAGTGATAAAAACATACTTTTAATTCAAAAATGGCTAAGAGATTTGCCGTCAAACTGTTTTGCAATACATATTTACATAGCAGGCACCCGGCGTGCGTTGCAATACGAAGAAGTGAAGCTTAATATACAATTGCCATCTATCAAATCGTCATGATAATCTAAACTCATTAAATTTGTTTTCAAATTTCACGAGTTTTTGGTCTGTATGATCTTCACCTCCTATTTACCCGTCGATATACCCGTCTTCGTGTGGATCTAAACTAATATAAGAATTTCGCAAATGTTAAAATTTCTTTAAGCCAATTTACCGACACCTCCTATTTACCCGTCTTTAATTTCCAACTATTAATTCTTCATGATAATCTGAACTAATCATAAATTTTGGTATATATCAGGATTTTTGGATCGCTTGATCTTGACCCGTCAATTTACCTGTCTACATTATAATCTAACTCATGCAAAAGTATTGTAAATTTCGCAACTTTTTGGACCGTTGGAGTTAACATTACGCGTCCACAATTGCCATCTATCACATCTTAATGGTTCCCATAACTCCTAAAATTTTGCAAATTTCTCGAAAAATCTAAACTCAAATAATAATTTTGAAAATTTCGCGATTTTTTGATAGTTTGGTCTACGCTTCCTACCCGTCTACCATTGCCGTCTATTAAGTCTTCATAATAAACTTTGGTCATATGAAAAATTAGCAAATTTCACGATTCTTTTAACCGTTCGATCTACATCTCCTACCCCTACACCCGTCTATATTGCCATCCATAAAACATTCAAAATAATATAAAAGGCCATACGAGCAGGGGGATTAGTCGACTTTTGCAAATCTGTTTGAAATCATTTAACATTGTTAAAGACTGAGTTTGGGGACGCTAACATTGACAACAAAAAAAAGTTTTTATTACTAAGACCCATTTTTTGATCGAAGTTTCCTATGGCAGCTATAAGATATGGTCATCTGATCCGGTCGGCTTCGACATATTAGCAGCGTGCAGTAAAAAGAAGAGTCTGTGCAAAATTTCAGCTCGATAACTTTAAATCGACTCAGCTAGTCTCCCTGATCAGGTATATATATTTAGTTTATGAGTTCGGAAATGAATATTTCTACACTGAGAAAAAATCAATCTAAAATCAAGATTTTAGTTTGGAAACCATGAGCAACGGTGTCTGAATTGGACAGAGACGAAATATTCTTAACCCAAGATTATATTTTCAATTTAAATCTAAATCCAACAATCTTGGACTAATATCGCTTATACTCGACTTTAGGATGATACAATCTCATTTTAAATATGAAAAAGGAAAGACAAAAATAGATTATATTCAGAATTTTGTATTTTTCAGTGAGTGGTAAGGGGTGTTTTAGTTATTAACATACATTTTCTTCTTTCTGAAAAACTTATAAAAAATGTTAGTTTTTAACCTCGGGCAACTGAACACACAGCATGCCATCTTAGCTCGCTGAGTCATTGGGCGACACTTTTTGGCTCCATCACTCTCAATCTCGACGATGCAAATGCTTCAAATGTGCCTTAAAACGACGGGTTGTATTGCAATCGAAAATTGTCATATTATTATATTATATATCATAAGATTTCTGAACTGAAGTTGCGAGATGATAATCTTTAAGATTTTTAAGCTCATTTCAAGGTTTTTCAATCTTGTTTTTAAAAGATTGCAAGATTCTCATGAAAAATTGCGACAATAGTTGTTCCTTCCAATTGAAAGTCTCATTCCAGCCTAAGTACTTCTCTTAAACTTTCCGGTCTCAAACTGAACCTTCTTCAAATCTTCAACCAATAAGTTTGCTTTAAAATTTGTACCCAATTCTCAAAATGAACCTTTGCTCCTCTGCTCTAAGTTCATTCCATTTTAAGTGCCAAATGATCTTTGGAAATTTTTGTGACATTTTCGTGTGCCAACATTACCTTCTGTTAAGATCAACGCGCATCGATTGCTCCGATTACTCTCCACGTGTCCAACAACCCCTTCACTTTTGTGTATGCTGTGTGTGTGTGTGTTCGACAATAAAACTAAAATGTTCTCGAATCGATTGCTGTGTTCCTCCAAAGCCATGGTTCATTGCTTGCCAGCAATTCCTAGACATTGTCACACCGCTTCACTGACAAGCCCAAGTACCGATACCAAAGCGCGCGCGCGCGCGCATTCTCGTTCTTGTTCTAAATCTCAGCCGGGTAAATGTCGTAGACCCTTACACGAGCAAGTGTTCAAATTCCATTAAAGCGCATTTACAAATTTGGCAAAGATCAGCCACAAGAACAGCAAAAAAGCCTCTCTAAACCGAGCGCGACACCTTCGATATGGGGGCTAAGTGCGACGAGAAGACCTTGAGATCGGGCCCAGACCAAAACAATGCAACTGCTTGGAGCGGGAGCAGCTGCAGCGGCAGCACCACTTTTGTCTCCAACAGCGCGTTTTCCCTAACAACCCGAAGGTGATAAATAAAATTCTTTATATGCAATCTTTTAATGCAATTTACAATAAAATCAACATGGAGTTTAGTTCGCTGGCCGCGGCTGCTCGCTGCTCACAGCTCACAGCTCGCTCCTTGCTCGCCCGCTTGGACAGCAGCAGCAGCAGCCTGCTTCCTTTTGGGCCTCGCTTAAATAACAAGGGGGCACAGCTTGATTTGACATTAGCACAATCCCACAGATCACCTTCCCAAAATGGATTTCGCCGCCGTCCCCCGACTCCGACGAACCTTTGCAGCAGCAATAGCAACAGCAGCAGCAGCAGCCAACAAACGGAAATGGAGGCCCAAAGCTGGCGATGCGATGATCATTGCAAGCCAAGGCAATAAATACACCATAGAAATGATGTACGGAAAATGATCGTAGCTGAGGCCTCAGAACGCCTAGCCAGGCCACAGACAAGTCCTCAGCCAGCAGCACAACGGGGGTGCCTGGGTGCCGATGCCGGTGTGATGACGCTGATGATGATGATGGCAGCACAGTGGAGCGAATGTGTTACATTGTTGATGTAAAGCAGCTGAGGTGCCCAGAATCAGCTTATGAAAAAATTATAAGAGCCACAAGAAATAGAAAACGGACATTTGTTCGGTGGCTGTCTTATGCAAACGAAATCATTCGTCGCCAACGACAAAATTTTTGCTGAAAACGACACAAACGACACAGAGGCATAGATGAGAAAGAGAAGAGAGAACAGTTTTGAAGTTGTTGTTGTACTACGCAGCAAATTTTTCCGAAGCGCACCACTGCGAGTACTAAAAAAGCTCTCAATTGTAGCGCTCAACTCACCTTGGTAATACTGATCCACGAATGCAGTTAATTTACAACCAGCTGGCATTTGTTTCGTGGCACAATTTTCGTGTGACAATGTCTAGGAATTGCTGGCAAGCAATGAACCATGGCTTTTTGACTGAGATCAGCACAAGAACAGTTCAGCCAGGGAAGTACTTTCACTGTGCAGTGGAAAAGGCCATAGTTACTTTATAATAATTACTTTATAAATAAATTCAACATTTTATTTAAATTTTGTATACAAAATTTCGTTGTAATGCGCTTTTAAGAGCTTTTTTACTCTGGGAGCGAAGCGCTTTGATAAGCGCTTTCTAGAGCTGAATCGACTTTTTCGAAGTGAGAGTGAAGCGCTAACTAGAGCTCTTTTAACAGTGCAAGTGGAGCGCTTTAAAGCGCTTTTTTCGCATTGAGAGTGTAGCGCTAACATCCAATGACATGACTATGTTAAAAATAGCCTTAGTTACAAGAAGAGTTGAGCGCTTCACTGCTCCTTTTGAGCGCTCTAATAGCCCTCTTAGAGCGCTTTGGGTTTTGCTGAGTATGCTTAGGCTTGTGCTATGAGTGAGCGCTATCCCTATGCGGAAAACAACAACGAATGCGCGGCCTGCGCATATGTCTGGGGCTTATAAAGTATCCAACTTCCCAATTTAACTTTTAATGCAACACTGCGTCTGTCAACCAACATCTGTTAATATGACCAGACAGCCTTGCGAATTTTCACAAAAATAGAGAATTAGTTAGCTTAACCTGTCGAACTTGTTTGAGTTTTGGTTTGTAGCTTTCTTAATACTTATTGCCTTAATACCCTTGCAAATGCTGTTTCTGAAATGTCACAGTTTAAGAACGCTTACATAAAAATCAAAAAAAATTTTTAACAGAAACCCATTTTCCGACAGATAAACATCTGATTTCGACCAAAATTCGCGAATCTTTTTGAAAACGAATCAAATTAACAATCGCCGAGCTTAAGAAAGATAAAATATAAAACAAAAAAGTTTTTCTTACTAAGACTCATTTTCCGACCGATTGGCTCTATGGCAGCCTTTAAATATAGTCATCCGATTTCGACCAAATTTTGCGAATATATTTGAAAGCATATAGAATTAGTAATCAGTGAGTTTAATAAAAGCTAACATTAAAAACAAAACAAAATTTCGTACTAAGAACTATTTTCGACCGATCGGTCGTATGGCAACCATAAGATATAGTCACCCGATGTCGATAAGCTTTTTCAAATTAGTTTGAAAGCGTTTAATATTAAGAATCAACGACCTTAAGAACGATTTAATTGAAAACAAAAAAGTTTTTTCACTCAGACCCATTTTCCGACCGATCGGTCCTATGGCAGCTATAAGATAAAGTCATCCGATTTTGACCAAATTTCGCAAATCTGTTTGAAAGTATATAAAATTAATAATGGACGAGTTTGAGGACGGTAACATTGAAAACAACAAATTTTTTCTCAGTAAGACCCATTTTCCGACCGCTGCTTCCTATGACAGCTATAAGATATAGTTATCCGATCTTGACCAAAACTTGCAAATCTGTTTGGAAGCATAAAGTATTAATAATGGACGAGTTTTATGACGCTAGCATTGAAATCAAAAAAGTTTTTCTCACAAAGACCCCTTTTAAGCTACAAACAAAAGAGACAACTTGTTGAATAACCATAAATCGATGGCAAACGATTCACACATGTAAAGTATCAAGCCTTACATGGTCTACTCTCAATATTAACAGATCTAGGGCGTTACTCTGTCAACAAAGAGAGAACATTTCCCTAATAATAGGGGCCCTTACTGGACACTGCCTAATCGGAAGACACGCAGCGAGGCTTGGCATCAGAAACAATGACTTCTGCAGAAGCTGGCAACACCACTGAGTTCCTACCGGATAAGAACAACATACGGGGTGCCACTTGCGACCTTTAAGCCACAAACAAAGGAAACTACATATCGAATAACCATGAATCGATGGCAAACAATCCACACATGTGAAGTATCTAGGCTTACATGGCCTACACTTAGTATTAAAAAATCTATGGCGTTACTCCGTCAAGAAAGAGAGCATATTTCCCTACTAGTAGGGGCCCTTACTGGACACTGCCTAATAGGAAGACACGCCGCTAGGCTCGGCATCAGAAACAATGACTTCTGCAAAAGCTGAAATTGAGTGGATTAGGAGGAGAGTGTACAACACCTCTTCTGTCACTGTCCAGCTCTCAGCAGACTCGCAGTTTTGGGAAGTCCTTTCCTAAACGATTTATCAGACATTTCTGAAACAGATGTTGCCCCTTTGCTAAAATTTGTGCTTCTTTCTAAATGGTTTAACGGGACAGACCCTCCCTCTACGACCCCAGCGTAAAAAGGGTTATATGGTACCACAACGGGCCTTCGATGGCCTAAGTGAAGAAATGGGATCTTTCCATTTCAACCATAGCAACCTAACCTAACCTAAGACCCATTTTTTGACCGATGTTTCCTATGAGAGCTATGAGATATAGTCATCCGATCCGGTTTGTTCCGACATATTAGCAGCGTGCAGTAAACAGAAGACTCTGTGCAAAATTTCAGCTCGATAGCATTAAAACTGAGAGAACCTAGTTTGCGTAGACACAAACAGACAGACAGACGGACGGACAAAGCTCAATCGACTCAGCCCGTCGCCCTGATCAAGAATATATATAGTTTATGGGGTCGTATATATATTTCTATGCGTATTTTTCTATGCGTTGCAAACTTCTGGCCAAAATTGTAATACCCTTTGCAAGGGTATAAAAAAACAGAACTTTTGGGAACAAAAAAATGAGCTTCAAAAATTTGGCCAAGTGTTTAAAAACGAGCGTTTATAATACTTTTGGCAAGCTTTTGTTAACTAAGATCGATTTTTGTATTAGTTCTTACTTAATATACCGACTTAATATATCGAGTTTGGACATGACTAGTAAACGGCATCTTTACAAATCAATGCACTGATCCAGTACTATACAGTTACATTTTCTGTCCAAAATATTACGAAATCTATTGTTTTATAACCTTGTAGATGGTATAGCGTAGTACAGAGATGCTAACAATTTTGTCGGAGCCTATCTAATTACATAGCTCAGGAAATCCGCTCATGAAAATTGTCAGAGCACATTGTCAGAGCGAGTACGGAGCAATCAACAATTCGCTCTGACAATTGCATGGACCTGCCAACTCGTTTTTTTGAAAATAGCTGATAAATTGTAGAATTATGAAACTTGTTTAATAATTGTCAGAGGAAATTGAACACACAATGAAAAAAATTAAAGCAAAGAAGACCAAAAAACAAAACTACAATTATTTGGACAACTGAGAGGTGAACAATCAAGTGGAGCTGATCAAAATGGGCGAATCGCAACCAATTTTATGGAATCTGGCCAATAAAAAGCATTTCGATACCCGCAGCTGCATCATTTGTGGCGGAGAATCGTGCTCTGTCTGCTTCTCCCGGCATGCCATTTGCCCAATGCATGCATACCACCCGAGTCCAAAACTTCGCAGTCTCCACAGCCCACGGAACGGCCCTACAGCCAACGGCCAAGCAGCCCTAAGCTGAAGTCTTCACAGCCCATTATAGTAGTGGCTCCTTCGGCTTACTATGGTAGCTTCCGTTGCAACTGTTGTGGCCACCTTTTAATCCGTATTCACCTAGTTTATCCTCCTCAAATACGCCCGGCGAGTATGATCCGCCTCCAGTCTATGAAGCTGGCTGTGGCTATGAATATTGCCTCTGGTTTAATATGCGGCCCAGCAATTTTAATCTCCAGATGCATTTTGTGTTGTCGTTATAGCAGTATGTCTAAGTGGCTAAGTTCTGCTCCCGCAGCCCAAAATTAAGGGCACGGCCTTCTACCGCCCCACACAAAATGCTTCATTGAAATAGACCATGGCATTAGCACAGATAACCGAATTTCCCCTAGTGACTTCCATTTTCAATTTTATACACTTTATTATTTTATTTGAATTAGCCCGCTTATTTTTTATACACACAACAGCTGATTTCTGTCTGTTGGCTGGTCACACCACATTGTCTGAGCGGCTCTGGAAATTAACAAACAATTTCCGCTCCTACAAAATTGTCAGCGTCTCCGTACTACGCTTATACTAAAATTGTCAGATATTTGTAAAGCATAGAAGGAAGCATCAGCGACCACATCTTCTTCTAGTTCCAATCCCGAGTGGGGCATAGGGCATCAACTACTCCTCTCCAGCGAACTCTGTTGTTAGCTGTCGCTTTGAGTTCTCCCCAACTTTTTCCGATGCTTTCCGTCTTTCTACCGACAGTCCTCCTACAAGTTTCTTTGGGTCTGCCTGGTTACAACGGATTCCACTCCATTGCCTTCCTTGCGATGTTGCTCTCGTTTTTTCCGCAATGTTTGTCCTATACAGCTCCATTTCATTCTGCGTATTATCGTGTCGGCACTCTCCATATTCGCTCGTCTGAGTAGCTTGGAATTCCGTATTCTGTCAGGCCAGAATATGCAGAATATGAGGCGCAGGCAACGGTTTACTATGGAAGTTGTAAATTTCCAAGTGGAAGAACTGTACAGGAGCACTGGCATTACGTTGGACTTGAAAAGCCTGATTTTGAGCCAGTGTGGATATGACGAGCATCGCCAAAACAGCTGACAGCATCCCAAAGGAACCTTTAGCCTTTTGCAGGCGCGAATCCACATCCAGTTCCGTCCCTCCATCAACAGCGACTACGCTACCCAGGTAGCTGAATTGCTGAACTGGCTCAATTGGCTGTTGTCCAAAACCGGAGCCTGGAATTGTCCGGAACGTATGCTGAGCGCTTTCGTCTTCGTCATGTTGATTTTGAGGCCTGCCGCTTTAGCTGAGCTGTTCAGGTCGGCTAATGTGTTTGCCAGGTCGCTTAGCCTATTTGCCAGGAGGCATATATCGTCTGCATAGTCCAGATGCCGCAGTGTTTTAGTCATTGACCACTTTATGCCGCTGTTGTTGGGTGCAGGTCGCATTGTAACGACCACATAAAGAATTCATATATATTCTGGATCACCATGACGAGCTGGGTTGATAAAGCCATGTCCGTCTGTCCGTCTGTTCTATTCTCCTCCGTCAGTTTAAAAGATATCTTAATCAAACTTTGCACGAAGTCTTTTAGTACAAATACGCTGCACATTTGTCGGAATCGGATAACTTTAGCATATACATAGCTGCCATAGGAACCATCGGTCAAAAAACTAGATTTAGTGAGAAATGTTTTCAACGCAATTACAATGCTTTCACATTAATTTACCAAGTTTGATAAAAATCGGACAACTTACTATATAGTATAGCTGCCATACAAATGGTTAAAGTAGTGGCGCCATCTGTTGCTGAGTTGCAAAAAAAGACCGATCCCTCACTCTGAAAACAATGACTGGCAAACCAACAAATACACAACAAAAAACGGCCCAACAACACATCAACATATGCGACTTGCCAAGTTCTAGATCACTCGGTATAGATTTTTAGCGTTTTGAACTTTAAATTTCAAGCATGTTTTGTTCTTGTAAGTACTTAAATTAAGCTCGAAACATTCGAAAATCGAATCGAATTCATACTTACAGTACTTACAGTAAGTTTTCGCACTTGTGCTGCCTTTGCAATTGCACAATAGTCATAGCTGCTGACTTGTAGCAGATAGGCAAAGACTGCTGAACCGGGAGGTTCTTGAAACAGCTGTACAGTCGACCAGCCCCATTTGTGGTGTGTGTGTGTCTTGTTTTAAAAGTTTTGACCAAACATAACTTAAAACGTTTTATAATTGATTTTCAAAGGGGCCACTAGGACAGTCACTTAAAGCGAGTTCTTAATTAAAGAACAAAATATCTTGGATTGAGTAAAAAAAATGGACTTACTAACAATGAAAGATTCATAATGTGTGCCACAGAAAATGCGAACTATTTTTAAACGAATCTGCTCTTAAAATGCCCAATAGGTTCTAACACTTTGCTTATGGAGTAATGGTAGATTTCTGATCTTTGGTCCCTCGATCTTTCCAGCCTTTTTTAATTCAATGCAGAGACTTAAATTCAAGAACAAATTCTAAATAGCTTTAGAATTATATGGGTTCATTTGATGCACTCTTGTTTTGTTTAGAAGAATGTGTTGGGGTTTTAAGTGTTAATCGTGTTGTACTTCAGACTATTACAACCTAAAAGTATAATCAAAGATTTTTTCAAATTGTTGAAGATGCACTTAATATATTCCTCTGAAATCAAGTATTTCGGGATTGATAAAACAGTACTTGAATCAAGGGTTTTTGTACCTAACGTAATATCGACACCGTTTGTATTTAATTGAAGTTAAAAGTTGTGAGTGAACTTTCTTTCAGGTTTAAATGTGGCTATTTTTACTGTTGACAATGTATTGATTCAACTGTGAGCAATGGTGGCACCCATCTACCAACATGTTAAAGTTTAAAGCTAAATTCTGCAGCTGCATACCAACAATTTCTTTTGAAGTTTGAAATTTGTATTCTACCAACTGCAACCACTGTGTCCTACTACTGCACAGGAATCGTCGCAGCTGCCTAGATGCTTCAGATGCTTGGGGCTGCCGCTGCTTTGGTTGTTGCTGCTGCTGCGGCTGCTCCTGCCTGATGCTCGTTTGGGCTACCACTTTGCGTCTGGGGCTGCCGCTGCCGCTTGGCCCTGGCTTGATGCTGGGTGCTGCTTGCTGCTTGCTGCAGCATTATTAATGATAAATGTGGCTTGCACTCATGATAAATACAGAGAATCGTTGAAAGGTATAAATCAATAATAGAGAAGTTTGTTTGCTGTTAGGCGGACGCTGGATTGTGGCCGTGATTTTCAGGGAACCAAAGTGAGCCTGCAGACAATGAGTATGCCAAAACATAATTCAAGTTTAAAGGTAAAGGTCTTCGTTTGGAAGCTGGCACATCGATCTGATTAGCGGCGCAGGAGGAGACCAAGTTAACTCTGGGATGCGAAATCATGTTTATTAATTGACTAATTAATCGAGTTCGGCCGCAACACCGGGTACATTATCAATAACAATTAGCCGACGCCTGCGACATCTTCCGTGCTCCCCAAGTTGCATTTGAATGCACAACTTATGCCGCATCCATCAAATGTCAATTGTTTGTCTTGGCGCTCCACCTTGGCTTGGCCATTTCTCATAAATCATTCCAAAAGGCTCTCTGGCGGGCAGCATCTCAGCCGACAACGTCTTGTGCCTGTCAAAGGAGAAGGAGGAGCACTTTGATGTCCATCCATGGCATTGAACTTGTTGCTGTCGTCTAGGCACGAATGCCTCATGTGAGTGTTGGCGTTTGTCCCCAGTTGAATTAATTGCCCAAGGTATGCTGCTATTGGGCGACAAGGCGTGTAGAGGAACAGAAAAGAGTTTCCAATTTTCAAATAAGTTGCAAATGCTGAACTCTGCTGAGTAACACCATTTTACGAAATGATGGGGAAACAAGTTGGCTTAAGTAGACTGGTCTAACTTCTCGAAGACTTTACTTTAAAATAAACCCAAACTTATCAAATAAAAGTGAGTTACAAAAACTATTTTCTGGTATGTAGACAACAAATTGAAGGAATTTAAAGAAATATTCCAAATTTTCAGACTGACTTGGACTAAGCCTCGTGGCTGTCTTTCACAAAACTTTGTCCATGAATTATGTAAGTCAAATATGAATTAGTCACCAAATGTTACAGATAACAAGCTCTAATTTAACATTTATGCGCATCCTACGGGATAGGAACTCATAATTCTGCCGGCGTCGGAGCCGACACACGTATAGAGAGAGGTGGCTTGCTCTATTACGATGCACTTGTTCAGCTTTTTGTTCTCTCACGAGGCATTTGTTCGTTCGCTTGTTGCTTATGTTGAAATGTGAACATGTTTACTTCGTGTTTTGCTGCTACGCACACAAGCTCCATGCTTGATTGTGTGAGTTTGGACACCACTGATATAAATGGTTCGAGGATTGTTTTGTGTGGACCAAATTGGATACTTCCTTTTGCAGGCTTGTTTGTAAGTTGTTCCTCACAAAAAAAAAAATTTGAAAATTCTTTGCACATTTCGTTTTTCAGTTCAATTCAATTACAGTTCAACACGTGGTGCATTAGGCGGTCCATTTGACAGCTCAGCGTATATTCTGTCTGATTTGTTTTTCCATTTGGTTTACTATTTTCAATTGCATCTTTTTCGTTCGTTTGCTTTCTATATTTATGGTATTTGGCAACCTTTCTAAAGTTTAATTAGCGAATTTAGCTGACTCGAGGTCCGAAAAAGTTGCGTTTTGTTCACAACTGTAAAAAGCATATGCATTGTACACTAAAAAGCAAAGTCCCGAACCGAATCTATTAGAACCAGTTCGGTTCGGGTTATTTGAGTTCGACGAACCGGACCATGAACCGAACTCTTAATACTTTTGACAGCTCGAGCCTGAACCCGAACCGGACCACTTTTTTCAAAAATTAGGTTCGGTTCACAAAATGTAGTAGTTTTTCCAACGACACATACAGGGAAATATAGAAATTCCTTGCATTCAAGAAGTTCTCCAATCCTACGACATTTTTCTAGGTCAGATTTATAACATCACCGTCGATAATGGAGCGAATATGGTTCGAGCAGGAGAACTTTTAAATGATAACTGCATTTCTTTATTTGGACGTTAACCAAGTTACCTCAATAGATTTCCTGGAGGAGTCTATAATTACTGTTTGTTGAGCAGCACACACTCTTAATTTAGTAGTATTTTTAAGGAAGTTTAGTTTGACATAAGTAGAGTTCGCACACCTATTGCATATAGACACATTTGATACAGCCTGGGCTAGACTGACGCGATGGAACTGAACCTACAAAATGTGCGAACGTTAACCAACTCTTAAAGATTTTTGTTCTATAAAAAAGCTCCACTTAAAAACATCTGAATGAGCTCAGTACCAATATTGCTTGCAGTGTTCTTAGACCCAAGAAGGGTCTTTCAAATTTTGTTTACTTCTGACCAAAAAAAAGAATATTATAGTAAAAAATAAGTATTAATTAATCGAAACTATTCTTGTATGTTCAAGCGAACCGAGGTTCGAACTAAAACCTTGGGTTCAGGGGTTTCAGAAAGCGATCCGCGAATCAAACTTTGGACTTTAAAATGGGTTCGAGCCCCAGACCGAACCTTCTGCAAAATTTGAGAGGTTTGCAGTCTTGCTAAAAAGAGTCTATACAGTACTGTTTCATGAACCTTCTAGTTCAATCACCAGTAGGCTTTTTAATAAAGAGTGCATGATTGCCAACTGCCTCTCCTCACAATCATTGCTTTTATCAGTTGGGAATTGCAAAAACAATTAAACTTCTCTAAAGAGAAACTCTTATCAAATAGAACCTCTCCTATTTCATCAAAAAAGGCTAAATTTTCTAAATATTTAAAGTTATTTGCTTTGCTATTACATTATGCCTATATCCCAGCAAGCATTTTTTAAAATTTCTGATCACATTCGAGTCATTTTCGAGTTCTCAGTCTGATTAAAATAGTCATAAATGCGCTCGTTTTCTGATCATAAATGATACTTTTGTCGGTAGAAAATGGTACCTTAACCGCTACTCTTCGTGAAGAGTCGTTTTTCGACTCATTTTCGATTCATTTACGAGTCTTTTTCGAATCGTTTTTTAATGAAACACATTTTGCGCAAATGCATGAGTCATTTTCGAGTCTTCCTTAAATCGCACATGAGACAAATCTCATTTTAATCATCAAATGGGCTCGAAAAAAACTCGCCACGGTGAGGAATCATCTAATGATCTTCCAAATGCTAGGTGGGATAACACTTGACAAATTTGTCGGCCAATATTGTTCCTGACAAAATCAATATTGGCCGCCAACACGGCATTCTGTGCTAGTAAACGCAACACTAATTTATCTTTTTGTCCCGTTTTCGCAAGTCTTGTCTCGTTATTGGTCACCAATATCGGCAATCGCGATATAGGCATTATCGTCCGAGTGTTTTGAGCAGCTTTATTGTGCTTGAACGAGATTTGAACTTGAGTATTACAAGTGGTCTCATTAAAGCAATATTCAAGAAATTTTTTGTGTGTGTTTTTAGGCAGATTTAATACAAGTAAAATCTTAGAAGTGTTGATATTAGCGCTTGCTGTGTAGCAAGGCGTTAAGACGTCATTCCAATCTTGATCAGACCAAGGGCCTCGAGTTCGAATCTCCCCAGAGTAAGTAACAAATTTGAAAATAAAACATAAATTTGTTTAATTCTTTGTTTTTCAGAACCAAACTTGGTGGGTTGAGTGGATGGTGTTCCCTCTTCTGCTCTGGGATAATGAGGTTAACTTTCCAGAGTTGCTTTGAAATTATAATCCAACATTCAAGGTAATTTTTCCTACATCAGCGATGAATACTAATACAGCTATGCACTGTCTGTCTGGTTGAGTGCCTACACAGAAAAAAAAAGATCCTCGTAGAAAGGAAATTCAAAATATCCCCTTTAAGATCCACTTTTTATACCCTTGCAAAGGGTATTATAATTTTGCTCAGAAGTTTGCAACGCATAGAAATATTCATTTCCGACCCCATAAACTATATATATTCTTGATCAGGGCAATGAGCTGAGTCGATTGAGCTTTGTCCGTCCGTCTGTCTGTCCGTCTGTTTCTACGCAAACTAGTCTCTCAGTTTTAAAGCTATCGATCTGAAATTTTGCACAGAGTTTTCTTTTTATTGCACGCTGCTAATATGTCGGAACCGACAGGATCGGATGACTATATCTTGTTGCTGCCATAGGAACCATCGGTCAAAAAACGGGTCTTAGTGAGAAAAACTTTTTCGTTTTCAATGTTATCGGCCTTAAACTCGGCCATTATTAATATTTAATGCTTTCAAACAGATCTGCAAATTTTGGTCAAAGTCGGATGACCAGATCTTATAGCTGCCATAGTACCGATCGGTCGGAAAATGGGTCTTAGTGAAAAAAACTTTTTTGTTTTCCAGTAAATCGTTCTTAAAGTCGGCGATTCTTAATATTAAACGCTTTCAAACTAATTTGAAAAAGTTAATCGACATCGGGTGACTATATCTTATGGTTGCCATAGGACCGATCGGTCGGAAAATTGTTAATTTGATATGTTTTCAAAAAGATTCCCGAAATTTGGTCAAAATCAGATGTTTATCTGTCGAAAAATGGGTTTTAGTCAAAAAAATTTTAGATTTTTATGTAAGCGTTCTTAAACTCTGACATTTCAAAAACCGCATTTGCAAGAGTATAAAAACTTCGGCACAGACGAAGTTAGCTTGGCCTTCTCGTTTTTAAATCATTTTCACATTTTTCAGCTCCTTTGGATGAAGAATTAAGATCAATAAAATATAATTTTTTCTGTCATATCCTATTTAAGCGAAAACGCTCCAAAGGTGCTTAAAAAATGGTGAACGGGATATTATTTTGATAGCAAGCGATAGCTCGATAGCGAGCGAGTCAAGTATGCCCGTTGGTGCGAAAGAGAAAGACATATTGCGAATTTCGATGTCGTGAGCGCTGCGTCATTCGAAGTGAAACAATTGAAAATAACAAACACGCTAATCCATAGCCGGCAATAAAATAATGTGTTGAGAGTGAAATTGAAGTGAAATAATAAACATCAGGTAAGTGATATGTGCTTGCGCTTAAATTTATGAATGTATTTAAAGATATGTACTATACTTGAACTGCTTTTTCACATTTAAAGTTAAAATCTGTATGTGGTGTGTGTGTGTGTTTGTGCGCTCATGGCTTAAATAAACGAAACTTACATACATATACGTAAATGCTTTAAAATATGTATTAGTATAGTTCTTTAAGTCCCACTCGCATTTTAGTCTACTTCTATAAGTGTATAGCAAACATGTACTTCAATAATACTAATGTATTTTTATATCTTTCTTGTGCTCCGTTACAGATTCAAAAGAACTTTATGGGAATGTTTCCCGAAAAACAACACCTCTTGGAACTAAAGTGGTACGGCTGCCTGTATATTTGATCTTTTTATTCTATCATGTGAAAAGAACAAACCTTCTTATATTGCTTCACACTATTTTGAAGACCACATATGTGTCGGGAGCCAACAAGCAGGATTCAGTAAACAGCTGCATTTTTAAACTACACACGATTAACGATTTGGCACACAAAACCGAAATAAGGCTGCAAAAATGTCTTTTTGACATTTGTATGTATTAAATATTACACTTATATTATCAAAATTAAATAAATTGATACAAATTATTGTGCTCTTTTTTTTTTTTGGAAAGGATCTTTACAACAGGTCCTTGAGATACGTTATTAAGATCCAATGGATCTTAAAAGATATTAATAACAGATCCATGGGGTATGTCATTAAGTTCCAATGGATATTAAGAATTGGATATTAAAAAAGATCAAAGGGATATTTCATAAAGATCCTATGGATATGAAAAAAGGATAGTTTTAACAGTTCAAATGGATAATTGTTAAATATCGTTCGCATATTTTAATATCCTTTTTTCGAAAATAAATCAAATGCGAAAAGATCCAATGGATCCCAAAATAAGAATAGTTAACTATCTAGTCCAGTAGCGCGCAGCTATAGCTATGCGCAAACCAACAACAAATGCGCGCTTTGAGCATGTGCCGTGTGCACATCTGCTGTATAGGTTTGAAATATGGAAATTGTGATCTACTTCAAACCCGGTTTGTATGAGAATCATTTTGTCTATCTGTTTGGTGGCTACAAAAGTAGCTAGAAGAGCAGGCATGAAACCAGATTTTCTTTATCTGTTTTCAACTAGCAAATAAATATCAAAATATCCAAACGTTTTTTGAAAACTTTCGTATATCCTTAGCTGTCGAAAGATATCACTACTAGTGGCTAGAACAGTAGCCAAAAATATACACGTATGCAAAAACAATGACTTTTCATCTGTTGATGAAATATGCAAATGTTTTGAAAGTCTTTTCAAACTAATTTACTTTCCTCTTCCTCATTGGATTCTTAATGGTTGTTATTCACACTTCATCTAAGAGTTTGTTTCAATCTTTAATCTTTTTTTAATGTTCTTTTTCCTTAGCCCATTAACATTTCGCAGACATCTTTAAAATTGATAAATTTTTGTATCCATCTTTTGGTCCAATAAAAATGCCTTTTATTTTTGCCTCAATTAATCGACAGCTCGGCATGGCATCCCATTAAATCCCTCTCACCTACTGATCCTTGGGCTGCCTCCTACTGTGTGTGACGTCACGGATGCAACAAAGCAGACAAATGTTAGACCATTAACTGGAAATTAACGCCTGGTTGCAGCAGCAGCAGCAGACGAAAGAAAGGCAACAACAGGAAGTGAGACATGCGTGTGCCTAAGTAGGACACTTTAAGGCCGGCGCTGACAGCTGATTGGTTGCACAGGATGTGGTCAAAAGATCTTGGGAGTCAATTAAACTGCCAACACTTGTTAACAAGCTGCAATCAGAAACAAACACACACACACACACTCACTCACACGCCCCGAACCCAAAAACGAATTATCACCAAAAACTGAATGTGTGTGTGTGTGTGTTGGTCCTGAAATGGGCGTGGTCCTTTTCTCCCTTTTGCTCCCTCGAACGTTTATTTATTTGCAAAAGGCAATTTCAACTTTGGTTTCGCATTGAATTTCAATTTGTGTTTCCGCGTACAAAAAAAAAATAAAAAAAAAAAAAACGATCTCTCCGAGTTGATAAAAGCGGGCGAAGCCAGCAGCCACGCCCTCGCTTTTGGGGTTTGTTTTACAATTTATTTATTTATTTTGATATTTGTTTTTCAGGCTGTTTGTTAAACACCTTCCGCTACACGTTCGGGCCAAAAAATCGCCTCCGTTTTGCTGGTCTCATCCTTTGTCATGTTTTGTTTCAGTTTTTTTATTTTTCGGAGATTTAAGAGCCCCTCTAGGCCTGTGCCCTTTGATGTCGTCGTCGTCGTCGTCGTCGTCTTCTTCGCATAACTTTGCTTGTTAACAATTGCATTGTACAAGGCGGCGATCAACGATCCTCTCCAGCTCTTTTGCCATTTTTAGGCTGCCCGACCAGACCAGGACACACAATGGACTCACTCGCCAGTGTTTTTTTTTTTTTTTTGTATTTTTCTTCTTTATTTTTGGAAAATAGGTGGCTTGATTTATTTGTCTGCTAAATTCGCTTTCTCAAAAAAGGCAACTACCAGTTTCTTGTGGGAGAGTTGTCACTACCAAAATGGGGCGGGAGGGAATTTGACTAAGCGATGTCTGTTATTAGATGGTCACAAATATAAACTAAGAGACTTTGATGATTTGACATTTTGTAAAAAGTTTCTTTGAATTTTTTTTATTAACCAAATGAAAGTGTGAGAGTTACTTTTGAAAACCTGACTGATTAATGAATATTATGTATATTTATTCCGATAGCTAAAATGTCTTTAGTATTCTGGTAAATGCACACATCTTTAAGACCAAGTTATCTATTGAAAAACTTTAAGTGGCGTTTAATGCTTTAGTTGGCAGAGTTGTATATGCTTGATCAATGAGAATTTTTGTGTTATGTTTGGTTGAAATGATTCTTCAAAGTTTTTGATGGAGAAGAGAGGCTGAGACTTGGCTAATCCCATCCAATGTTTGGGAATGGGTGATGCTTCAAGAATAGAGTGACCAAGCATTGAAGTATCGGATTGTATGGAATGTATGCAAGTAAAGCGCCCCATACACCACACAAATTTTTGCGCAAAACGCAAATGTGTGTTAGTGAACACGTAACGTACGCATTTGTGCAATTCGAGACCAAAATCAAAAGTGTTTTGATTTTTTGGGTTTTTTACTCAAAGTCTAGGAGTGTTTGTGTGGTGAGTGTGCGTTTTTGCGCAAATTGTGCTCAGTTCGTAGCAAGTCGTTGGCGCGTGTGCTACTTGCAATCATGCAAAAAGAAGCGGAGCAGAATTTTATATTGAAATTCATAGAAGTGTAGCGTTCTTTACCTTCTCTGTGGAACACAAAAGTGAAGGAGTACGCCAACAGAGACATAAAGAACTCCTAATATGAAACTTTGATAGAAATAGCTTCTCGCAAAATGGTATCTTGTTTTTGAATAAAAGGAGTCACCAATTCCAGCAAACCATCAAAAACTTGTTCATTCATTCGAAGGAAGTTCCTGAAGTGCTTTGGCAATGTACTCCCCAATTTGACGTTGAACTAGCCATGGCTTCGCCCACAAGCGCCTTTTCTTTTCTTATTTAAATTTCCTTTTCAATGCCACTCCCAAAGCAACAGCAATAGCTGCGTCTTCTTCATCTTTACTTTATCTTTACTACTTACTACTGAAATTTGCGCAAATGTTGGTGTGGTGTGTGGGCTAAATGCGTGTGAATTTTACAAAGATTTGTGTGGTGTATGGGGCGCTTTAGGTTTACAAACCTCATCAAAATCAGAAGGCATTCACTCCTGGAACTTTTTGGATTAAGGTTGGCGGAGCTAACCTAGAATTGAACCCGGGTTCAGCTAGTGTATTTCGATTGTAAAGCTCTACGAAATCAAAAGTATCGTACAATGGAACACACACCCGACCAAAAGATCGCGCGCGAATTTGCGAGCGAAACTCAAAGCGAATAAAAAACGAACAAAACCTTCGTTTACAAATTCGCCAGACATTCGTTTATGATACTTGTCTCGCTCAGCTTGTGGCAGGCAAACATTCGTAAGCGAACATTCGCAATCGAATTCGCGCGCGAATGTTGACGCGACAGTTTTACGAGTTTCATTTTCACTCGTTCCTGAAATTAATTTTTTAATAAAACTAGAATTAATTGTACATTTCTTAAAATTATATTTATTTAAGTTTATCGCCTTGTCTCCCATTGCAGCTGCTTCCACGTATTTTATTTTCTCAATGAAAAATGCTTCGATTTGCATTTTGTTTGGCAGTATTTCACACTAAGGGCCGTTTTCTCATGTTCATGTTTTTGCTCAAATCGAAATCCATCTAGATTTGGCAACTAGATGGTTTTTGTGCAATTGGTTGTCTCATGTAGGTTGATTTCAAATTCGGGCATTTGCGCCACGGTCACACCGGGAGGGCTAGAATGGTACAATGCTAGGTTGGCAGCACCTTTGCACTCGGCAGAGTATTGATTTTTTTATTGCGCGCCAATTTTAAAAATTAAAGCAAGAATTTTACAGAGGAGAAGGTTTTTTTGGAACGGTTTGTTACTATGATGGGAGATAACAAACACACATGCAAATAATTTGGACACATTTTAATGAAAATTGGGCTATGAACGCCAAATTGTGGAACTTTCCGGCCATATTTGATCAAATTAGCTGCGTATTTATTGCGTGGAACCATAGTTTAAGATTTTTATCCTGTAAAATCTTAAATCATGGCTATTTTCATCAAAATTTAGCCAAATTATTTGAATGTGTAAACTTAGCTTAAGCAATGAACTAGGGGAATCAGAATGTGCATCTGCGTTTTCAGCAATGTCTGCAGGTGTTCTTATATATTAAAGGCACATCCAATATTTTTCATTTTTGGTTTACTTAATAACAATTCAGACTTTGCTGTTTTTAGCAGCAGTTGTTTTTTGTTTTCAAATATTTTTCAGTGTGACCATATGCGCAGATACATAAAAATACTTAATTTGCATAAGCATGTAGATGGTTTTAAAATCAATGAGGATGAAGTAGATTGCTACGAAATTCATCTAGATGGTTAGCATTGAACATGAGCAAAGCAAATGCAGCAAATCCACCTAGATTTGCAAAAACACCAACATGAGAAAACGGCCCTAAGACAATTAAGAAATACACTATAAAACAATTAAAACAATATAATCAGGTACCTTTAAACTACATGCAATTCTGCACTGACTTATTGGTCACTGTGTTAGCAGTGGGGAGGAAATCTCTTTCACTAACATTGTAAGACCATTGGGGGACACACACACGTACAAAGGCCACAGACAGCGCGGCTCTGGCTCGTTGTGTCTGGATTTTGCTGTTGAATCGCATTGGAGTTCCCAAGCGATTATGGCATCTCAGGCAAGAGGAGGGAGTTGTTTTCTGATTGTGGTACCAGGTGAAGACCGCTGATGATATAGTAGAGATACCATTGAAACAGCTGTTCGCTCAACTAACCTCCTTTGTGGTGTGGTGTGTCCCTGTTTTAAAGTTATGTACCAACATAACGAGACCTAGAGCCGGCAAAAAAAATTTGAAGGTTTAATTATCATAAAGGTCGTTAAAACATACATACATACAAAAATACAATAAAACAAACAATGTTTACCGATTAATTGATTGACGCTCGGCAGATTGCTAAGCCAAATAAGAATGACGCCAGCCTAAGTAAAGGTCTTGAAAAAGCAAAGTCAAAGTCCAGCAAACGACGGCGACGCTGCGTCATTCTCTACCTGCTGCAGAGAGAAGCAAAATAAAAGGGAACTCACAAAGAGTTTCGCTAAAACTAAACAAAATACGAATAATGTTTTTCGCGAAACTTTCGCTTGAAGCGAACATTCGCTTGTGAGTCGGGTGGGCAGTTGCAGTATAAGAGCAGAGATTTTCGCAGCCTGAATTCTTATACTGCAATTGGCTGCGCTTAACAAAATCGACTTATCGGCCGGGCCAATGTGTTATTAAACGAAGAGGTCGTGGTTCGAGTCCCAGGAGGGGTGGGTTGCGTTGTAGCCGAAAATTGTTTCCTTTTTTTCTTTTTTTTTAGCAAAATAAATACATATATTTTAGAAAAATGTTCAACTGAAACTTTAGAGGCAACTGATAAGTTGCGAGATGATAAATCTTGTTTTCAAGATTTCTAAGCTCATTTCAAGATTTTTCAATCTTGTTTTTATAAGCTTGCAAGGCTCTTGAAAACGCGATTTTCAATATAGATTTTAGATTTCAGGGTTGGCTATTACTTTTCATTCCACCGACCAACAAGCATTACTTTTCAAAACGAAAAACTGATTCGTTTTGGTGTGGCGAGAACATGAATCAATTCCACTTTCGAAAAATTGGCGTGGAAGTGGATTTGAGAACATGCCTGAATATCTGTTTTGGCTTTCGCTTTTGCAAGAGGCATATGATGATAGAAAGAGCAATATACTTTGTTTTACACTGCTCGCCACTTGAATTGGACACCCTGTATGCTCTCTTTAAAACTGCTCGTAACTCGAAAACAAAATGGTAGAATAACGGTTTGCATATTATCTTTGTGCAAGCATTCTTCGCTCTTTGTGGTATATTCCAAGTTTTGGAATAGAACCGTTATAAAGTTGTTTGCACATTATGTGAGCATTCGCAAAAATGCAATTGAATTTTTGCGCCACTTGAATAGAACATGCATTTTATTTGGTCGGTATCGTTGACACGTGCACACAAATTTTGGTTTACTTAAACTTTTTGCTTTAATTGACGTGTATATAAAATTAAAAAAAATTAAAATGGGGCGTGGCACTTCATTATCTGAGTCGGAGAAAGGAAAAATCCAAGCTTACAAGGATTCTGGCCTTTCTATTGGCAAAATAGCAAAAAAAGTCGACAGGAGCCACGCGTCACGCCATAACAAATTTTTTAAATAATGAGGCTAATTATGGTAAAAACATTAAGGGCCGCACCCACAGTGTGCTTACCATCGCGGACAAGCGACTTATATTAAGAGAAGCTTCCAATTCGCACGACTCTTTGGCCAAGATAAGGGAAAAATGCAACGTTAAAGCCAGTTTGACAACCATGCGTCGTGTTATTAATAATGCTACACACCTGAAGAGACTTAAAATCCAGAAAAAGCCACCTCTTAACCCGGCTCGGAAGTTACAACGCCTTGATTTCGCGCGCGCACATGTCACCTGGACTTCGGAGTGGCAACGTGTTGTCTTTTCAGACGAAAAAAAGTTTAATTTGGAGGGCCCCGATGGCTACAGCTACTATTTTCATGATCTTCGAAAAGAACCACACCATCTTGATAAGTTGCACAGCAGTGCTGGAGGTATTATGGTATGGAAGGCCATTTCCTATTATGGCACCTGTGAGCTTAAATTTATTCCAACCACCATGAATGCGTTGTGTTATAATGGTTTATTGAAAGAGGCCTTTCCACACTTCCAAACTCTTTTTGCAAATCTAAAATGGATTTATCAACATGATAATGCCCCTATACATACGGCCCGGATTGTTAAATCGTTTATAGCGAGCCAAAACGTAGAGTTATTCAACTGGCCACCCTATTCACCGGACTTGAATATCATTGAGAATGTGTGGGGATGGCTAACACGTGAAGTATATGGATCAGGTCAGCAATATTCGAGCGTTCCCGAACTAATTGCAGCTATCAAATTAGCATGGGGCTCGATATAGTTGAATTATTTGGGAAAATTGTATGCATCCCTTCCAGACCGAATGTGTGAGGTTTTGGAGAAAAAGGAGGCTCAACACACTATTAAAAACTTTTTTTGGTTTAAAAACATGTTAGTAATTTCTTATTTAAGTAATATTGTTATTTGAAAAGGATTGAAATATTCTTAAATGGTTTTTAGATAAAGTGTCCTATTCAAGTGGTGCAAAATGAAGACTCCAAAATTTGTTACTTATTGATTAACAATGTTTTTTGTATACTTACAACTTTTGAATAATTTTGTCATTTTGTCTAATTACTACATTTAAATAAACTTTATAAGAAAACAAAAATTATTTTCCTAGATGGCTTGGTTTAGCAGCAATTAACTATAGAAAATCGACTTTAGAGGTGTCCTATTCAAGCGGCGAGCAGTGTATGCTATGCGTGAGCGCCAATTCGCGCGACCATCGCTATGCGCAGGCTGTTCATTCTCTCTGTTCTAGCTTTTTAATATCACAAGTTTCTGCCATTTGAAAAATCATTGCAGCAACGACTTTTAAAAGGAGTTTACTACTAAAGTCAGTTATCTTTAATCAAGAAATCTCAACTTTTTATACTCTCAATATATATTAAGGGGTTACATGGGTTTCACGGCTTCAAAAAATCCATTTTTTTCATTGTCTTATTAAATTCTACAACATATATAGAATATTGTCGTAAAATTTCAAGTCGATCCGAGTAATAGTTTTGGAGACTATAGTCTGAAGAAGTTGCGCGCTCCAGGGTAGCTGAGCTTAGCGCGCCGCAGGTATAAAGAATCAGCTACTCGGCTATTGTTTGGCCGTCCTTGTTGTTCATCGTTCAAACACGATTATACTCCATTACCAGATGATGTTTTGACTGCAATGAAGTCTATTTATGAAGATCTTAGTAAGGATGAGCTTTTGCAGCGGTGTGTTGGTGGTTTTACACAAAATAACAACGAAAGTTTCAACCAGTTGATCTGGAAAATTATTCCAAAAATACTTCCAGCTGGTTGCAAGATCGTTAATATTGCTGCATTGGTCGCTGCTTGCATTTTTAATGAAGGAACATCAGCTTTATTATTAATTATGAGAAAATCTGCAAACGAGACTCGTGAAGCTAGGATTCGTCATAGACAAGAACAAAAGGATGCCCCGGACATTGCAGCTGCAGCAGGTTCTTTACTTTATGGCCCAGGAATCGATGACTCAATGTAAGTAAGGGAAAAAAAAAGGCAAGATTTCTCGAGAACTACTCAACCGATCCTGATGAAATTTTAAACAGGTCTTTGACATACAATCTACCACAGTTTTTTATATAGATGGTTTATACTTTCTAAAGATATTTTGTAAACAAGATTACTTATCGATTTGCCAAAGGAATGATAAAGATCGAATGAACGATAGTCGAGTTAGAAGGAAAACAAACAATTATGATTGACAGCACTTTATGGTTTTTTTGCCACTTTGTGTGGCTTCTTACTCAAATTGATCATATACCAACTTTTGGGGGTTCAGATTACAGTCGGGCGTTACCGACTTTCTTTCTTGTTTGTAGTAAGAATGCATTGGGATTGACTTTAGATTTCACAAAACTTCAAATTAAAATATATAAAAAAAAAACGTAGTTTTGAGAGTTAATCGGAATTGTCCTTAGACTATTACAAACTAAAATAGTTGAAAATGTACTTAATATTTTAATAATATTCAAATTTCGGAATTAAAATTAACCTACTTGAATAAGAAATATTGTACTTTAATTAAGTTTTGTTTCGTACTTAACTGCCGGCGTGTTTTACATCCGCCAGTCACAGCATCCACACCAAATTGAATGCCAGCAAATGGCATGGAGGAAATGCTCCTTAGGCCACAACAGCAGAGCTAACTGTGTTATAAATGATCTTATTAGCTTTTTTGAAACAAGACATTCTGGAGATCATTACTCAACAGCAGCGGCACCAGCAGCAGCAGCAGCTCCAATCCGTGGCACGCAACGCAGTCTGGAGCGGCTGTGCGTGAGCCGGCAGCAATTAATCAACGCACGCCTAACGGAGGAAAAGAACGAGGAGAAGGAGGAGGCAGCAGCAGCAGCAGCAGGAGATGCATATTTGAAAATCTGCAAATCATAAAGCGGATGGATGGAACGAGCTAAAGTCGATCGATCTTTTGTCTGGTTCACTTGCACTTGCTTAGTCAGCAAACGCCCCTGCGGGCGCAGGTACCGAGTAGAGGATGCAGTGCAGCTGGAGCAGGGAGCTGAAGCGGGAACTGAAGCTTGTTCGATCGCTGATTGCATTCTTTGATATCGAGCGAGAGAGCTAAGCCTGCCTGGGAACGTAGCGTTTGTACGTGACACTCGTTGGGTTAACCCCCACCTCCGCCTGCATCTCTGATCCTGCTGCGTTCCCTTAATAATTAATTAATGTAATTGGCCTGTCGTTGTTGCCAAACGATAATGATCTCATCAAGATGTGTGCGTTTCTCTCTCTCTCTGAGTGTGTGTGTGTTTGCAGATTTCGTTTGGGATTCAATTTTTGAATTGAACTTGGCGAAACTTGAAGAGGGAGAGGGGGGAGTCTTAATGAATTGGCTTTTATTTTGCAAAAAGTCTTTTGTTTTTGGAGTAATTAAAGTTAGGGTTTCAGTTCATTTACTCTTTTTGGTTCAGTTACTCACTAATTTCCGTTAAGAATTTACAACCAATCAACATTGTTCTCCTTCCAAGTGAATGTTCCATTCCACACACGCACACACCACACACATTCCTTGGCCATAATTCGTGGTCCGAACCCGTTGACTTCTGTCACCTCAAATGTCACCAAGTCGAGGTCAACGCCAACGCCGCCGCCTGCCTTTGGTCATAACTATAAATTTCACACAAGGCCTAAAGACAAAAGAAAACCCCACAAAATAATTGAATTGAATTTGATAAAGGAACGCGCTTGGTTCGTGCGCGACCAGAGCAAAAGGCAAATCTCGGCAGGGCCAAACGGGTGAACGGTGCGTAGATTTCACGAGCAAAACCAAATATAGCAAACATAGCTGCGTGGCCTAGCCTGGCCCGGAGTATAGACAATAGACCACAACGACGACGACGCACAAATTCTCTGGCTGGTGGAGAGCCAAACAAAAATGGGTGAGTCTAGCCACAAGTCCAAAAATTAGCACAATTTTGTATACACTTTAAGTGTTTTTTGATTTTTAGTTGGTTAAGTAAAACATAATGCAAAACTAAATAAAAAATATTATATTCTTGTTTTTTGATCCAGTTTAGAATGATATTGAACCGCGAACACAACAATCTAAATATGTATTGTCATATTCCTTTTTTAAGAAATGGTTCAAAATTACTATAGAGCTATTTTAAGCTGGTTCGAACCCGTTTTATACATGGTCAAATATCTGACCACGAATTTCCAACCTTAACTGAAATATTTTCTAAAATATAGCTCTACAGCTTTTCTAGTTCAACTAGGTTCGGAACTGGTCTTATTCCTGAAAACTACAAACAAAAGTTTATTTGAGCTACTGCTTGAGGTTATTGTTACAACTGAATCAGTACCTCCAACTAAGCCTAGATTAACCCGTTGTTTTCGTAGAGCCAACTATGCTCAGCTTGATCGCAAACTTTCTCAAACCGATTGGTCATTCCTAGATTTAGAAATGGCTTTTAAAATGTTCTATGAGAAGCTGAATGCCGCACTTGACATTTCTGTTCCAAATGTTTTTGAATCAAATGCAAGTAGAAAGCCGCCTATATAATTCAATTTTGGATAAAACTTAATTTTGGAAAACGATATTTCTCATACATATTTGGGTTCTATTTCTGCGGGGCTAGGAATTCATTTTAAAACAATGGTTTGTAAGAGAAATTTTCTTAAAATTTTCCGTAAAATTCGTAATTGGTATACACCAAAGAACTGCAAATCGTACCAAAAACGTAGACGCATACATCTAGCTTCAATGCGTATCCTGTCAAAAAACGCATGCGTACCTCAATACGCATTTTTTAAAAAGTACGTATACGTATACTTCATAGTGCGTATGCGTATTTCAATTACGCTGACGTATACTTCAAAAGTACGCACACTACGTTCTAATATTTGAGGCATACGCACACTACGCTTAATTTCTGTGCGTATACGCAAAACAAATGCGTATACGCACTTTATTTTTTAATGTTGTTTGGTTTTCTACGATCCTCTTTCCCAGCCAGCCATATGCGGAGCGCCCCGAAGCAGTAGGGACAAGGGACTCCCAAAGCAGCACCTCGAAGGAGCGTTTCCGGAGCACTCCGAAGTAGGAGTGAAATGGGACTCCCAAAGCAGCACCTCGAAGGAGCGTTTTTTGGAGCGCTCTAAAAGAATATATATAAAAAAAAAAGAAAAAATTCTGCTGCGGTGACTTGACTTGACTCCCAGGCCTCGACCAACTGCGTACTTTCTTAACTATGGTTTTGACGCTACGTCTTGCTTAAGGCGAATAGCCGAGTGGGCTAAGACGTCCGTCCGTGTGTTCAGCATTTGTGAGAGCTTCCGAGTTCAAGTCCCCCAGTAAAGTGAGTAAACAAAAAAAATAAAAAAATAACCAACAACCACACCACGGTTCGCGTTGGCCCGGTGCTGGTCTAATCTCTCTCCCCCCCCCCCCCCCCCACCACACCGACCCTTTTTAAAAAAAAAAAAATATTAATCATTTGGCTGAAAATGGCACTTTTTAGGGCGAGTTGTTTTTTGAGTGTTGGGACTCCTCTTCGGACCCTTATCGGAGTACTGATACCAATCCCAAAACCCTCCGGTCTAGGTTATCTTTGGATGATTTAAGGAGTCCTTTTCAAAAAAACCTTAGGCTTATAGAGGAGTCCGCACGGAGCCTTTTCGGGTTATCTGAGTGAGCATTCATGGGACGCCGAAATCACTCATTTCAGGAGTCCCTAAGGCACACTTTTTTCATATATATTGAAAAGGCACTTTTCTCTGGCGGATATGCTCCTTTGGGACACTTTTCGGAGCCTCCCTAGGAGGCTTAGCGCACCGTACAGGGAGTCCTAATGGAGCACCTTGCGGACTCCGCTGGTTGGCTGGGTTCAATCAAATAGCGATATACACAAACTTGTCCTGCGTGTGAAGGCAATGAACTTTATGTGTATGTATGTATAAGGCAAATTTAGTTATGTCACTAGGAGTCAAACAAACAGACCTCTGTCCAACAGGAGAGAGCTTCAAAATGTCCTTCATTTCATCAGAAGTTGCCCCATTCTGCGGAAGCTCTGGCATTCTATTTTTTAAAAATATACCAAATATTAAACATCCTTAATGGCGTGGATTGGACTAAACACAGAGTTTTGTGATTAAAGCCTTAGCGTATAGAAAAAGAATCTAAGCTGGATTATTTTAAAAAGGAAAGGATGTTAAGCTTTTGGTTGTTTTTGTTTTAAAAAAAATTGTTTGAAAAAGTTAATTTATAATATTACAAAAAAAAAAAAACCAACTAATATAACAAGTATACCCTAAAAAATAACACTAATATTGGTGAGAGGAAGGACGAGACAGGTTATAGTTTATTTTATTCTCTTTTAATGTGTGTTCTACCTCCAACTCTCTACTTAATACATCCTCATTAAAGTTCTTTTACAGCAGCGTACCCCCAGAAGAGAGGACGGAGAATGTCACTGTCTCTTTTTGACACTCAGTAATAAGTGCGCAGCCCCGTTCACGGACTCAAACCAAAATGAACAAAGGTTAAGGTTTGAAAATTTGAGTTCCGAGAACCTTAGCTTATCAAATGTTTCCCGGACTTTACTGGAAAATCAATTAAGTTGTTAATTGGCCGGTTGTGCTGCCGCGGGCAGTGTATGTGGCTGCTGTGCAAGAGGTCGTGGGTTCGATTTCGCCTCGGAACATCCAACAAAAAAAATTATTTTTCTTCTAAAACTTTTACACAACCGGCCAATTCTCGCCAGATATTGGCGCTACCTGTGAAGTAACTAGCCATGAAAATCTTCTCAAATATTGCAGTTTACTGATAAACTGTAGATACCTTTCTCTTGTGCGTAAAATTGAACCACACATGTCAAGCGATTGAAAGAAGTTTGGCCTTTGGCCCTTTGGACTGTGTAAAGTCAAATTCTTTTTAAATTTAATTTATTTGTTAAACAAGCAAAATGAAAATAAATAACAAACAACTTTATAAAGGCTATATTCAACACGACGGAACTCAAAATGTAATGTAATGCTTAAGTCCTTTTATATGAATTGGTCAAGAATAACCGAATTACTTGCTTGATGGTAATCATTGTTTAATTAAATTAAAATGTGCGAAATTCTATGTTATCGAGAATACCAAGAACCAGATATATATTAAATTAACTTATAAGAATGAAAAGAATAAAATTTCATAGCAAATTACAAAGTACCCATAAATGAAGCAAAATGAAAATGCCTACTGCTCACTTTAAGTACGTATAAAAGGCGTACTTTTCCTTATGCTTCAGCGTACGTATATGTATTTCAACTTTTGCGTCTACGTACTACGCATACTCAGTTTTTTTGGGGTGCGTAGTGTGCGTATGCGTAGCCTACTCTTTCTAATGCGTATTTTAAAAAATACGTAGTACGCACGAAGTACGCATTAATGATTAGCGCAATGCAGTTCTCTGGTATACACCCAGAAAAAATCAGTTGTAAATGTAACGAAATAGTAAGGTAACTCCTTTTTTTCGTATCCCGAGAACGACGGGCCTATTTACGTCACATCTCCCACAGTTTTGTAGATAGATAGATGGTTTGTAGTTCTAGAGATATTTAGTAATCAAGATTATTTATTGATTTGCCGAAGGAATAATAAACTCTGCATCGAATCTATCGTAATGAGGTAAAGGGAAACTATCGAAAAAATTCGTAACAGCTAGGCTCTGATGCTTCTTTGCCTGCATTTAATGCACCTTCACACTTCGTTGTGTACATGCGGTCTTTTTAGCGCAGCTGATTGATTAATGTTGATAATGTTTGATTTAAGTCATTACTTTAGAACCCTAGTTAGGGTTTCAGTATATCTCTGTAATTTAAAAGTTTAAAATATACGATTTCTTAAACAAATAATGCAGGACTAATTTTTAGACATTGCTTTATGTTCAATGTTTTTACAATGTTTTTCATGATTTCTAAAAAGTGTATCAAAAGTTCACTAAATATCGTATTAAATATATAGCTTAGCAACATTTAGGTATGAGCTTGGCAACATGTTGGCAAAATCTTAGCAGCATGTTGCTAAAATCTAAATAAGCCTAAATTTAAAATGAAAACTGTGCTTAAGATAAAAAGGTTAGCTCATCTGATAAAGATATACGAGGTAATAGCCCTAACTAGAGATATGTAAAGCAAATGCAAAAGATTTGTCGGTCAGTTGAGCGTTCAGACATAATTTTAAGGCCTTATTTCATCTTCAATTTGTTACCATTTTCATATATATTTTAAAAAGTGTATCACACATTCGTTCCCTTTCACTTAATTTGCCATTTTCCTGTTTTTGTTTTTTTTTTCTGTTTCTTTTGGTACACACAAACTTTGACTTGACTTTTGGGGCGAACAAAATGGGCCATGCAACTGTCTGGCCCCGGGGGCCATATGCTTGCTTACGGTTTTGAAAAACGAAGGAGCTCAGATAGTCACAGATACCGCAAGGGGTTTTTTAGGGAGGAGACATTAGATTTCGAGCAAATACCGGGAAGCGGCATATCGCTCATGAATATATTATAAATGTTACTTAATGCCATGTATTTAAAGACAATTCATAGTAAAACAACGAACGAGTGAGCAAACGAACGACCGAACGAACGGCTGTGGCCGGCATGGCATTCCTGGGCTCCCCAGCAAAACAGCAATCAGCAATTGCATCGACGATATCGACTTACCCCGAGTTCAATGTTTTTATCCATAATAATTCTTTCAATGGCCCCCCCGACTACGGCATTTCCTTTGTGCAGATTGCACATTTATGCATTTTCAATGAACAATTTTTATGCAAAAAGTGAACAAGTTGCACAATTTACTCATGTAAACTGGAGACCGGAGCCGAGGATGGGGGCAATTGTTGCTCTATAAAAGTGGCCTCAACTTTGGCTGCTGCCTTGTGGTTGTCAGTGGGGATTAATCTGAGCCAGAGCCATGAGCAGAGACCTTGTGCCTGGCTCTGAGGCCTCAGGTGCAGCAGCAGCCGCCGCACTCGACTCCCGACGACTCCAACTCGGACCTGGAACGCACTTCATTTGAATTTCATAATTTCTTTGTTAGCTCCAATTTATGGTCACGGTTTGCTGGGCAATTTATGGTCATAAGGCTCGGCGGACCCAGTCGTCTTGGTCGTCTTGGCGACAAAAAAAACAAAAGGTTTTACTAAATTGACGATAACGATTGGGAAAAATGCCTCGCTCCATGCCCACATATGTATAGTATGTAGGTCTGCCCATTGGTTTAATCTTGCATTGATTTTGTTTTTCGAAAATTATAATAAATTTCAAATGAACGAGTGAGTGAGTGGAGGGGAGTGGAGAGGGCTGAGGCTAGCTACCACTTAGGTGGGTGGGTATCAAATATTTGTTAAGCATTCATAAGATAATTGAGACGTTTAGTTTTTTTTTTTTGGAAATATTTTTGGTGTAATAAATTTGTATGAAATTGATATAAGAGTTAGGTGAAAGTTTTGAGAAACTTGGAATAGCCCGCAGGAGCCGATTGCATTTCGCTGTACACAACGACACGAGCCGAACGTATGCTGAGGCTTGTGGCAAGAAAGCAAACTCGCTTACTTTTTGGCCTCGCTCTTCTTGACAAACTCTGCTCTAAGGTGTTAGTCAGAGGTGTTCAAGCCTATTCTGCAAGTCACGCATTCGCTGTTGTTTTGCGCAAAGGAATATCTGGCGCGTATATGGACCACGCGCGCCATAAGCCTACATAAAGCAAGAACAAATTCTTAGGCGTGCTCTCCTCTCTTTCTTTCCGAGCCAAGGTTTTGTTGCTGCCGGCGCATACAGCCCGTCATGCAAAGCATCTGACTTCGCAGAGCAACAACAACTTTAAATGTGCTCTCTCTTCTCGTTCTCTCCGAGCGAAGGCTTTGTTGTTGGCATTGCGCATACACACACACAAACTAAAATCGGGCTTCTCTCTCTATGTCTTGTGGTTGTTCTTACTTGAGACGTATTTTCTGCATTTGTATTTGTTTTCAAGCGGCCGTAATCTCATTCTGGGCACCCCTGATGTAAGCTGTACTCCATAAGAGTAACATGGGAGAGACCCTTATAAAGCAATCAATCAAAATATAACAATTTTGGTCCAGCCTTCCCGTTGCAAAATTCTGATCCAGTTTTGTGCACTGATTCTAAAACCCAAAAGCATAGAAATAGACCATTGAAGAGTAATTTTCATCATATTTTGGCAAATTTTTCAAACTTAATCGTCGTGTACAAGCCATTGCGGTGGTTGGTTGGTTACAACCATGTTCGTTTTTTCGAGTTTTTTTGACGGTTGTACTTGCTTGTCTACCTATAAATATATGAAAGAGTAACTAAATGTAGTTGGTTCGTTCTAACGGTTTGTTTATTATGGTCTAAGCTACAACTTTGTGCTCTATTACTTATCCAAATTTGAAACGGGTTTCAAGATGAAGTTGAAAAACTGTAAAAAAGTGGTAAAAACTGTTTTTTTTTGGAAACTTTTGTAATTTTAAATATGAAGATTTTTTTTTTTTGATTTGCTACAAAGAAAAATTTTTTGTAGATCAAACCAGGAGTAACAACTTTGTTGAAGATTTAAAAGCTAAATTCACAATAATTTACGAGATATGGAATCGTTAGTCCAACTCTGAAGCTGAAAAGATCAAAGTGCAATAAAAACAAAACGGCAGCTAATCAGACCAAACCAAGACAGGGTTTTTATACTACCATCACACCCTTTCAGAATTTTTTGGTCTCGACGATATCAACTTTTTAACTAACATCAGCAACGAAAGCCAACATGAAAGACACCATGGCGAACATCAATAATATTAATATAAGTAGACAAAAATTGTTGTTGGTTTAAATCAGCGATGTCCAAAATTTGAAAAGGCAGCCACGCGTGGTTGGCAAGCCAAATTCTGCCGGTGTCGCAGCCGACACATATATAGAGAGAGAGAGAGAGAGAATATGTGTATTCTATAAATAGAACGCTCGGCAGCTTGCTCTCTAACGATGCAAGTGTTCGGCTTTTTATTTTACTTCACGGGGCATGTTCGTGGCATTTGTTTGTTGTGACGTTTACTTCGTGTTTCGCTGCTTTGCACACAACCCCAATGTTTGATTGTGTGAGTTTGGACACCACTGGTTTAAATATGACAAAAAATTGCAAATAAACTCAAATCTATTTAATTTAATTATGGGGTGACATTTCATACAAAAGTCAGGTGTTCCTCAGCCAACGTCTCAACTCTTCCTACCTACAATATACAAAGTTGGTACATCTGAAGTACTGAGTTTGTATAAAGAAAAGCAGAACCCGAAGGCTGCCGCGTGGGGTCACCCAAACGGTCAACGGGTACAACAATAACCCCTGAGTTTTATGGCGTTGCTTAACAAAAACGAAGGGGAACTTTCAGGTTTCTTATGCCTACTGACGTGAGAAGTAGGCATGAAATATGCACTTCTGGCATGCATACATGCTGCCGCGCAGCGCTGTTGTATACACATTAGAAAGGAACGCGTCGGACTCTGCTCCATACCGTGGGACTTTGTGACACTCGTTTAGAACTGTCATCAATTTAAGGATGGAAAAGCTTTGCGCAAGATGGATGCCGCTATTGAGCACAGTGAAAAATCAAACAACGGATAAGCACGAAACGTGATTCTCGTAATAAACAACGAATCGAAGAAACAGTCGAAACAAGGGACTGAATGGGACTCAAACTTTGGAGTAACGAAAGCATTGAACAACGTTGAATTTGATACAGAATCAAAGTTTTATGTAAGACCAAAGGCAAGATGTACGGAATCCTCAGAAACCAATATCTGAATAAAATTCGGAAAAATCCAAGACTTTGGTTACGTCTGTTCTTTTTTATGGAGTTGTAGTTTTTAACAATTGTGATTCAGAAAGCCAACGGAAGCTTCAGGTAGCATTTAATAATAAGGCACGTTATATGTATAAACGACTCTTTATGAAGAGTCGCTGCTAGGGTAACATTTGATCAGAAAACGATAGCAATTATGACTATTTTAATCAGACTAAGAACTCGAAAAAGACTCGAATGTGATCAGAAATTTCATAAAATTCTGGCTGGGTATGTATGTGTAGAATGTTAGGCTTTTTAAATGACCCTATCAATGATAACAATAAGGAATGTGGACCAGTCGACTTGACAACTTACTTAGATAGCATGGTAACCTGGACGCGTTCTTCTGAACAAATATATGTCTAAATTTTGACCAATTTAACAATCTATGCACCCAGATACGAACCAAAACAGTAGGTTCGACTAGAACAAAAAGCGATTCGATCTTGGAGTTGGCAAGACAAAATCCCAACATAAAATTGACGTTAACACTAATTAACTTTATAGTATATTTGCTTAATCTCACGTGCCTGTTGTAAAGCCCAACACGTACCTAAATAGTCAACCTTTTAAATCATGTGATAAAAGATTTAGTTTTGTGTGTATTAATCAATGTGAGGTCCTAGAATCGATTCTCGAAATTTTTGAAACTTATTCTTCCATATATACTGCAATACATAACGTACACTTAAAACACTGCCCTTACAACATCCACAATTCCTGATAAATGAAAAGCTGCCAAGATTATTGCTATACCAAAATCTTCCAATGAGTATAGACCAATTTCGATATTGCTTTTCTTATCAAAAGTCCTCGAAAATCTAATGGCAAAACAAATACATAAATCTATTTATGATCTCTGAACAACTTTTTAATGACAATCAGTCAGGGTTTAGGAAAGGTAGAAGCTTTACGACGGCTATAATAAACATTACGGAAGATATTCGATCCCAGATTGACAACGGCAGTATAACATTTCTGACCCTCTTGGACTATAGTAAAGCATTTGACACGGTTAACCACGAAATTTTCTGCACAAAACTCAAACAATTGTATATGTTCTAAAACACAGCTGTAAAATTTCTACAGTCATATCAGGAGAATCGGCGACAATCGGTAGTCAGTCTTAAAGAATCTTCATCATTCTTGGCTATAAAACGCGGTGTCCCGCAGGGATCCGTTCTTGGGCCTCTCCTGTTTTCAATATATGTCAATGAACTGCCAAGCGCATTGTCAATTGACCCACGCTGTATCAACGTTCCGTCGACGATTTTGTGACTGTCTTTGACGCTCGCTTATTTCCCTCACAATGGTCTCGACTGACGTATTTTTCAAGGCGATGTCCGCTCAATACGTTAACGTCTCTCCAGACACGCTGGGTCAACGCAATGCCATGCATGGAGCGACATAAGCGACGCTTGTTCGACCCAATGCCATGCATGGAGCGACATAAGCGACGCTCGCTCGACCCAATGCCATGCACGGAGCGACATAAGCGACACTCTTTCGACCCAATGACATGAATGGAGCAACACAACGCTGGGTTGACGATAATACAGAGACTAACCCCAGCCGTACTAGAGGGATGTTAGTAGACCCTTGTGTAAGATTAATGTATGTGTCCAAGTGTGCAATAGTGAATTAGATAATAAAAGTAATTAGGCTGAAAGAAATGGGCTTGGACTTAACCCATGTAAGTCAAAATGCTTGGTTATCAACTACAAAAGTGTTAGGACTGACAACTTGCCACGGCTAACAATTAATAACTCTTCAATAGAGTATATCGAGCGAGCCAGCAATTTGGGTTTTACATTTAATTCATCTTTTACATGGAAAGACCATATAATCAGGCAAGATGTACGGAATCCTCAGAAACCAATATCTGATAATGAACTTTCTGCCAGTTAAAATTCGGTTCTCTGTTCTGTTTTTATGGAAAAGAAAGGATGTACATTTTACTGCACTATTTATGTTTTTCTGAGATTAGGAATTGCCGTGCACTTTGCTATGGTATACAACATTTAGCTGAGAATCCAAAAAACCGAAGAATTTTCACGCAAGCAAACAATCCTAAAGTACGAACTGTAGTGTTCAAGTAATTTTAGTTAAGCATTTTGGATAAACAAGCCAAATTTCTTAAGTTTCCTTTTACTATATATATTTTTTGTTCCTACTTTCACTATCTCTGTATTTTGAAAGTTTTTGCTAGAACTAATAACGTCTCGGACCACTGTGGATCGGGGCATAGCTGGCTTAGAACCGTCAAATATTTGTAGAGCTTATGCCTTGAAAATGTATGCTGGAAAAACCGAGAATGTTTGTTGACCTCGCCAAATAACTGCCATTTTGTGTATTGTAAAAAAAAGGGACTTTAAATGCAATCATCAAATAACAACAAACTCCAAAAGGAGATGGAGAAAATACAGTAATTGACGAATGCTGTGGTTATGCTTAATTCTTGATAATAGATCCAAGAACAACCGACTAACATTGGTTGTTGTCGTTCTCTTCTCAGTAGTTTCTGCACACACCCTTCTCCCATGAAAAACGAAAGAGCGTGTTCAACGCTATTCTCGCAAAGTTTGCTTACCTATAAAACCCAAATTGAGAACGAATTTAGCTCGATTTCAAGAGCTTTCGTACTCAACTTATTCGTTCTACTTTTTTCTTAGTTTAAGAACCTATTTACCACCCAAGACTCTTTTTCCAAGTAAATTGTTCAAACCGCTCCGTGAAATTGCCAGTAATCTCATCTCATTAGTTTTACCACCTTTCTCCTTAAACCAAAGCCAAAAACACTTTTCGACTACTTCAACAGAAACTTCATAAATAACACAAAACGATCATTCCCTTTTGAATATAGGAAAATTCTTTTGAAATTTAAATGGCGTCTGCCCGGTCATTTGAATGTCTGTTAGTATCTAAGTGGAACAGCGATTTAACTGTCTGCGGGAGACAACGATTATGGACGGGCTAAGAAGCGAGTTAAAGACACGCCTTGGATTAGAATTGAGCAACACCTGACGCAGCCTTTGCGAGGTGTATATTTTCACAACTCTGGACATCATGAGTGGATGTGGCCCTGACTTGGCCCTTTGGCCATTATCAACGCCGTTGTTGATTTGC
The DNA here is from genome assembly GCA_037044535.1 of Lordiphosa magnipectinata. Taxonomy (NCBI): domain Eukaryota; kingdom Metazoa; phylum Arthropoda; class Insecta; order Diptera; family Drosophilidae; genus Lordiphosa; species Lordiphosa magnipectinata. The sequence goes on along the minus strand of JBAMBO010004190.1, from coordinate 61,419 downwards.
GTTTAGCGACTGGCGCTGCGGTCGCAACTGGCTAGACCCTCGCTTAATCAAACAAGAGAGAAATCCCTTCTGGGCTTGAATGCAGACAGGGGAGACTTGAACTGGAATTGGCACTGGCATTGGCCAATGGGTGCAGCCCCCTTTTTCTGGCATATTTTCTAAACAACTTGGAGCATAAATCATCGAGGATGCCGCCTTTTTGGGTCCCACCTCCAACAGCTACCAACGGGAGGATCTCTGAGAATTTGTGCGTGTTGCAGTCGTCGTAACTAATGAATTTATGATGAGATTTTTGCCCAGTAGCCTCTACCACCCTTCCCCACAATCACAGAGTCTCAGATGCCCAAAAATCACTCACTGAAACTGAGCCTAGATGTTGGGAGTGTGCGTGGACCCGTTGACCGTTATCGGTGTGGCATCTTTATGGCCAACACCAGACAGGCTGGCATCAAAAATTCTATTACGTGGCTGCATTTTGAATAAAATACGGCGCAATGTCGAAACGTTGAAACTGAAACACAACACTTTGCGACTGCAGCAGGAAGGAAGGAACGAACGGACAAAATGAAGCAGAGCACATTGGTACGAGTAACAAATTCTACCAAACTTTGGGAAAACGAGAAATAAAAATAAGTTTTTCGGTCTTTGGACCCTACACCTGATATGTAAACGAGGGTTTTTCGGTCTTTCGGCCTTTGTAAAACAAGGGTTTTTTTGGTTTTTGGTTTTTGATTTTTTACTAATACACTATTTACACGGTTTTCTATTTACACACGCTTTTACTGCGCGATCTCATCGGTTTCCTTATATACAATATCTCTACGGTTTGTCTAAACTGTCTACTTCTTCGTCGTTCATTTTAAAACAGTGTGACCATCTTCCGATTTCTGAAAAATACCTCAACATTTATACCTATTTTCAACATGGCGACTATTTGGAACTTCTCTCTTTAAACTTAAACCAATGTGCAGAAGTTAAAAACCGCAGACGGAAAAGGGGTTTCGCTCTCTGAGGCTGCAACAGACGACAACAACAACAACAACAACGACGACGACTGCGGACTGCGACTGCGGCTGTGTTCCTGTCGCCATAATTCAAAAAACAGCTACATTCGCACGTTAAATGTAAACGAAACCATTCGAGTGCAGTCGTCGGAAAACGGAGAGGGGGTCAGCAAGCAAGTAGTTTGGTTAGCGGGAGGCACACAACTGGGCAAACACAAACGACCTGGAGCTCAAGTCTGAACCTGGACAAAGGGCAGTGGCAAAGAGAGAGAGAGGGTTAAAAACCCGAACCTCGCACGCATAACAAGGAAATCCTTTGGGACCTTGGGACAATGAAAGCCCGAGACTCGTGAACCTGAACGATGTTTGCATTTGTTTTGCTTTTTGGCATTTTTCTTTTCTTTTTTTTTTTTTCCTCAACAAACAGCAAATAATTGAAAGGGTCGACCAGTTGGTCATTCAAGTGCGCCGCACTGTCGATTACATTTCAAGTATCAACTGACTGACCCTGCCCCGTTTAGCTGGGGTTAAAAAACCATTGCATAGACAAAAAAATTTCGGAAACTTTTTGAGTTTGTTGATATTTCATTTGTAAATCTGATTGGATTGGTTCGTTAATTCACAGTCACTAAATCTGGGACTTAAGCTCATTAAAATGTAGGTAAATATTTATAAACTGGAGTGCCTAAAGCAGGGCATCATCCGCACACGAGTTTGTTCGACGAACAAATTGGTCAAACAATCGAAAATTTCTCACGAACATCATTTGCTTGAAAGTCTCAACGAGAAAATATATAAATGGCGATACAAATTAGCTTAAAGCATTATTTCATCAAATCCCAGCCACAATTCGTTGCTCAGTTGGGCTCGTGTTCACTCTACATACATTTTTGACAAATGATGTTCGTGCACTTGTTCTCATCCATTGACGAACATGTTCGCACGAACACACGCAAGATAGAAACGTTTCTATTCTCTGCGAACAAAAAGGCGAACACAAAAATCTGTCACGAACACCTCCACTAACGACGAACATTTAGTCGAGCACAAAAAATTCGTCGAACAAATTTGTGAGTGGATGTCCTGCTTAAAGGAAATACCAAAGTTCAGAAAATAAGCCTTTCGATTTCCGTAAAATTCTCAAAGTTCTTCTGTCTTTCATTAATGAGCAGCAATTTAATAATGAGCGTAAAGCTGCAAATGGGCTTGAATGTACAAGTGGCGATAATTTTCCAAATATTAAAGTCGATAATATCGAAATTCAAAATTCACAGATGAGTTTAAAGAAAACTCGAGTTAAAAACAAGAAAGAAGGCGGTCATGCCCGACTATAACATACACTGTACCCTTAATGTCGCAGCTCGCATTTGCTCACGAGTTATACGCCCTCATCTCTAAGTATCTCTCTCTTTTTCTCATTAAGATTGCCTCTGTTGAACGGAATGCTGTGGTTATGGGTGGGGGGGGTGATGGGTGTTTACTGGCCGTTTTTTGCTCATAACTTGAGTATCGTAGATCCGATCTTTATCATTCCTTCAGCAAATCGATAAATAATCGTGATTACTAAATATCTTTAGAAAGTACAAACGGAATAGGACAAGAATAAATATCGATATTTCGATAAATCGTTAAAAAGGAATAGGACATAGGCTATATAATTTTTATTTACATGGGCAAAAAACTACGATAGTTAAGAATGTGAGAGTGGGATGTAAAAAATCTTTAATGACATTTCAAATAGGTAAGTTAGTATCCGAAATGTGAAATCAAACAAGCTGAGCATTAGACCGGACTTTTCTCCGTACGATTTTCAACATGTGAAGTTCTTTGCGCAGCATGTCTCAAAAAATTCAGTATACACTTAGAAAATTATTTTTCTATATTTAAGAAAATCGCCTTAAAATTTAGAAAAAATTGCTATTTTAAAAAAAAAAAATTTCTGCATTTTAGAAAAGTTACCCTTAAAATGAATTTTTTAGAAAAAAATTCCTAAAATTTAGAAAAATATAAATATATTTTTTTTTTAGGGGGAATTTGCATTATTGCCTTTTCTAATTTTTAGGGTAATTTCGCCTTTGATTTTAAAAAATATTTGTTACAAATTTGGGGTATTTTGCCCTAAAATTGAGAAAATAAACCCTAATTTTAAGAAAGTTTTTCTAAAAGAATATAAAATCGAGAAGTTCAAGCTAACTTCGTTTGTGCCGCAGTTTTTATACCCTTGCAAATGCTGTTTTTCAAATTTCAGATTATTTATTTCAATTAAATCCATTTTCCGACAGATAAACATCTGATTTGAAACATATCAAATTAACAATCGCCGAGCTTAAGAACGATAAAATTGAAAACAAAAAAGATTTTCTCACTAAGACTCATTTTACGACCGATCGGTTCTATGGCAGCCTTAAGATATAGTCATCCGATTTAGACCAAATTTTGCGAATCTATTTGAAAACATATAAAAAACGTAATCAGCGGACACTAACATTAAAACAAAAAAATTTTCTTATCTTTCTTTTCTTTTCTTTAAGACCAGAAGATATAGCCACCCGATGTTGATCAACTTTTTCAATTTAGTTTGAAAGCGTTTAATATTAAAAATCAACGACCTTAAGAACGATTTACTTAAAAATAAAAAAGTTTTTTTTCACTAAGACCCATTTTCCGACCGATCGGTCCTATGGCAGCTATAAGATATAGTCATACGATTTTGACCAAAATTTGCAAATCTGTTTGAAAGCATATAATATTCATAATGGCCGAATTTAAGGACGCTAACATTGAAAACAAAAAGTTTTTTCTCACTAAGACCCATTTTCCGACCGATGGTTCCTATTTTTTTTTTTTTTTTTTTAGAAAAATTGCCCTAAAATTTAGAACACAATTTCTGTTTATTTTTTTTTTAAATTCTCTTGAGAGCAAGGCGAGCCGCCTTTTGCCCTTTTTTTTTAGGTCAATTTTCTAAAAATTAGGGCGAAAATGGCACTTTTTAGGGCGAGTAGTTTTTTGAGTGTATTTTATAGAAAATTTATCAAAGCTCCAAAATCAGATATCTTAAAGTTTGATGGTATCGTTACGGCTTTAAAAGTTCCATTTTCCCCTTAATTTATCTTTGAACTGTCAACTTTGAACAGTACAGCATGTTTGTTTTTGAAAGCGAACAAAATAAAGTTTTAGTTTTTTCTCGAGTAACTTGCAGAGTTAATAAAGAAGCGAAACAAAAAAAAAATAGAGGAAAGCCAACTTCGGCTTGGCCGAAGTTTATATACCCTTGTAGCTTGTATAATTTATATAAATTAAAGTTTTAAATGTTCATCGAACATTCTTACCTGAGTTATTTCCCAAACTGAGCAATAGATGGCGCCACTACTTTGACCATTGTGGCAGCCCTGGCCACCTCTGGTCATACAATTTATCGAGCACCATCCCTGACGCGAACACAACACGCGCCATCCGAGGCGCTCAGTTTCTGGCTTGGCTTCGGCCACGCGCGGCACGCGCCAGCTTCGCTCCGTTCGACTTGACGATAATTGTTAGCTTAAGTTATATTCAATAAAGTTAGTTATACATTAAAACCTCGTAGCCAAACCATTTACAGCAGGTTTGTTATATTGCAGCTATATGATATATTCATCAGATTTTGACCAAACTCCCGAAAATGTGTGGAAACCGATAATATTCATAACTGCAAGGTATAAAGACGCTACCATTAAAAAAACAAAAAAGTTTTTCTGACTAGAACTACTTTTTCGGCCGATCGTTCCTATGGCAGCTATATGATATAGTCATCCGATCCGGCCGTTTCCGATAAATGTGCAGCGTATTTGTACCAAAAGACTTCGGGCAAAGTTTCAACAAAAGTTTCAAAGTGATGCAACAAATGATAGATGCTCTTAGTAGGTACTGTCAGACGTGGTGTCTTCGGATAAATATCGAGAAGTCAAAAACAATGGTAGTAAAGGATGGAAGAGGACGAAGAGCCAGAGCGGATGAATGGACACTAGACGGGGTGTTGTTAGAAACAGTACATGAGTACAAATACCTAGGTGTGTTACTGACTTCAAATATGTCATTTAAGAAACATTTGGCACAGAAATTGACAGACGCCAAAGTCGCTATTAATAGCACCTGGAAGCATCTGCTTGGGAAGAAGAAAGTCAACAACAGCACCAAATATAAACTGTTTTTAGCCACATCCAGGGCAATTATGTGTTATGCGGCCCCAGTGTGGGGATTTAGCCGATTCGAGGATGTAGAGCGATTGCTTCGTTTCTACATTAAAAAGATCTTTTACCTGCCTCTAAACACTCGGAACTATGCCATATACATTGAAACGGTCCTACCTACACTGTTCCAATACACCCTACAGCTGCACTTCAACTATATAAGCAAAGCGATGCTGATGAACTCTTCAGGGCTTCCAAAAATCATGGTTGAACAACTTCTGGCAGACCGATCCCAGTTTTTCCAGGAATGGGATATTATGGCAGGATCCCACAACATAAGTACATACTCAAATGACAGCAAAACTTGGTAAGCGTGGCAAACAGAACTATTACAGAAGATTGACGCTGGAGAAAAAAAATGAGTTCGAGCAGCAGGTTAGAAGAGTACAAACTATGTGAACGATATTATTTTAGGGATGATGTGGACACATATGCAATATCGCTTATTTTTCGATCAAGAACTGAAGTGCTCAGCAACCCTATGCAACATGGATGAAAGAGAAGATGTAGCACATTTCATATCGCTATGTCCAATTCTAGGTGAGCACCGTGTACTGCACCGCGGCAAGTGGACTCTAGAAAGAAGGGAAATTTTTGACTTAATGAACGGGTCTAACTGGCCCTCTCTAATCTCATATCTCAGGAAGGCCACCAAATATAGGCAGGAGTTTATAGAGGATTTTTAAACGGGAGTGTCAACTTTATTTGTAAAGAATTTTGCAATGTTTGTTAATTAATTAATATTCAGTAACCTCAACTAATGTATTATATTGTTTATTTTTGAATTATTGTTAATGTTAATCTATGTAGTTAATTTCCTACGAGGGGTCCTCTTACGCACCATCCCTTCTATGCGTTACAAACATCAGGACACTTTTAATATATCCTCTACAAAGGTATAAAAAACCAATCAAGCTTGATCTGTAAAGTTCGTTAATGGACGCGGCCACCATTGAAATAGTGGCCTCCGATTATTCATTTTAAATTTGTGTGTACATTATATTTGAGATGCTCTTAGATGTTAAAACAATGTTCACGCTACTCAATTTATTGACCTTTTTACCAATTAGTTTATTTGCAATTGATTTACACTAATTATAATGCAAAATATATAGGACAATTTATACAAAAAAAGGTTCAACCATTGTCGAATATATTTTGCAAAATCCTTTATTTCATGTTTTTTTAGCAGCAATATTTCTCATATCTTTCTCTCAAGCGTTTTATGCCTCATTATTTAGCTGAAGCTGACGCTTTAACCTACTTTGGTTTGGTCACCGACCCCAATTCCCCAGAGCCCGAAAACTGCAGTCGAAATATGTCACATTTAAATCGCAGATTCACATATGACAGCCTTAATGAAGATTTTAGCAAGGCTTTTAGCGGCTTACTGCCCCGCGAAGAGAAAATTGTAAAAAACAAAACAGAAAAAAAAATGACTTAAAGTGCCGCTGTGTAGTGCATTTCGGCTTAATTTGTTCGCAGAAAATCAACCGCAAGCAACAAAAGAAACAAAAAAAAACACCGAAATATTTCTTAATGAAGTCATTTTGCGGCTTAGCTGGAGGCCCGCAGCTCGGCAGCTCAGCAGCACCCACTCAGGCCAAAATGAAGAAATCAAAAGGAATGAGAAATACCAAAAAACCTACACGACAACAAAATTTGGATTTTAATAATGTGAAAATGGATTAATATCGGTTATCACAAATCAACGGGTCTAGTGCCGCCATCAAGCTTAAATTCTAATCATTTTTCCCCCAGCTAAAACAATAAAAAAAAAAAATTGAAAAGTCTGGAACATTTCCTGAATGCTGCAGTGGGAAGGGGTGAGGCAAGATGGACAACAAAATATGAAAAGTTGATGGAGTAAAATATGCAGATTTAACAATTTTTTTTGCAAACCAGCTCTGACATACTTCATCGACCGCTGGCCTAAGACTGAAAAGCTGTTTGCTAACTTGGCAGAAGCCAGGCTTGTCAAATTCTATACTAAAAGCACTGAAATTAGCTGCAAAGAAATCTCTTTCTCACATTGCCTCACCCTATAGTGGCCTCATAAGTTCCTGGAACTCTGAACAAGCCACCTACACACACACACACACACACACTCAAAAGCTTACGCACATTAAAAAACTGAAACCCGCTTAAGTTTTCGATACGGCTTACAGCCATAAATTAATTTCTTTTAACAATTAATTTCCGTTGCCAAAGTTTTTTTTTGTCGAACGGAAGCTGTCGCCCACGTTTCTGTCAGGCAGAAACTTTCATTTGGGTGCCACTAATTAAGTGTAAATCACTTGTAAATTGTGGCTCAAAATCATCAATCTTATTACCTTACTCAAACATTTGAACTTTGACCTCTGAGTGTTAAGTGTTATTTTTACTTTTTGGTTAGTTTGATAACAATCGCTGTTCCCCCCTATGTTTGGTTCGCTTGACCATTTTTGGTTTGACCAGCTGCTGCTGCTGTTTGGTTCCTGGTTCTCTCTTCTAATCAAATGCAGTTGCTCCCGAAAAATTCAATCAACATATTTCAGCAGCACTAACGAATTTACCAAATAGGCAAGCCAAAGGATGCGCCGACTCCGACTCCAACTGCAACTCGAGACGACGACGACGATGATGATGAGACTGAAACTGGTTGCACAGAGTAGAGTCGTCTGTGCATGTACGCTGATTTGGTTCATTTTTGGAGCAGCCGCCGGCTAGGCAAATCTGCTGACCACCCGATGTTCGTCTTCAAAGTCTTGGGCAATTTGTAAACATTTCCATATTTGGGTGTTTGGGTTTTGTGCTTTTTTGTTTAACCTAAAGTGGTGGAGTTCAGACTTCAGGGGGCCCAGGTCTAGAAAAGTGTTTCAGGAAGTTATATATATCAAAAGGTAAGCAGCTGTATGTGAACTGTGATGACTTTTAAATGAATTCATTTGAAATATAAAAAATTATAAAATTTGTAAGTTATCAATAAGATCATCATCATTGCATCATACACAAAAATTCCTACTTAAATTTTATCAATCCATAAAACTCAGCGTTGAATAACATTAGCGTCATACCGGCAAAACGCAATATGCCGTTGAGCGAAAGACTGCTGATTGAACATGTCAAGTAAACCGTCACAAACAAATTTTCCTGTTCAGGACCTGCTTAAAGCCATGAAACAATCAAGAAGGTATGGCGCTCAGCGAACATTCTGAACTAAGCTCTTTTGCTTTCGCATTAAGTAACAGCACACTGAAGTTTTTGGACCGAGCTGAGAGCGCACTGATAAAGCGCCATACCTTATTAGTTGTATCATGCTTATCATGCAGAGTTCCCCAGTCATAACCCCTGGGGTCCAAACACAACCGAATGCTTGACTTGACAGTCAGTTGCAGCACTTCAGCGACAGTTTTCTTCCAGTCAACCAATGGCAATTATGATTTGATGGCAGAACCAAAACAAAATTAACATACAGGCCTGTTCCGGTTTTCACTTTCAACTTAATTTGCTCGAATTCGATTTGGTTACGTGTTTCGGTTTTCACAGTTCGTTAGATTTACTTGATTTGAATTCACATTGCTCGGAGTCGACGAATTCAAAATTAATGATTTTTTTTTTGCATAAATGTCTACCCATAACTATCCAAGAATGTGTCCCTAAAATTTCAGAAGCAAATTCAAAATATTTTTAAAGTTACAGGAGAAATAGTGAGCAAGCGTCGAGATTTTTTATATACGAAAACTTTGACGTGCGATTTCTCCGTTTTTAATTTTTACAATTTTTCCTAATTGGCGGGAAAGATAGTTAAAAAATTAAACGTCCTATCGAAACGAGATAAAATTTATTGTATTCGGGATTAAATTCTCTTCTAGTTGAACCTAAAAACACTTAAGAAAGTTATGATTAACCCACTTTTTAAACAATCTGAATTGAATTTTTTTTTGAGTTGCGAAAAATTTTTGAATTTCTCACTTTTTGTTCAATTTTCTTGGTTTAACTAGAAGCTATACTATTGAAAATAGGAAATTTTTTGGGTTTTTTTGTTTCAGATGGAAATTGCGACCTGCATCTTTCCCGCCGCACGACACATGCACACTTGAGGCGCCTCGGCGAAATGCTTGCTACCAGGCATAATATGACATATATTTTAATGGAAAACTTTGAGAAGACTGTTGAAATATATAACAATAAAACCTGAAAGTTTCGTTTCAATTGAATATTTCTTTCCTTCCCAAAACAGTCCTCGGAAAAATCGATTTTATAAAGCTTCTAAAGCATGCTCCCCCCTTAACTTCTTTGACTTTTCCGTGTTTTTTTTTTATTTTTGCAGCATATTGAGGTGAAAAAGTAGTCAAAGGGAATATTTTGGAAATGAAACATTCGAATTGCAAGTCAAATGCAAATCGTTCGAGTACCAGAACAACTTAAATCAAATAGTTCGATATTGTTTGCACTTGAAATCGAAAAAGGATGTGAAAAACGGAACAGGCCTGATACATATTTTTTCTCTGATTCTCTATCAGAGATTCTAATTCTAAATATTACGATTTAAATACTTCATTAAGTAAATTTGGGTTATATTGGCTTAAGCTGTCTTTAAATCTCTCTCTATATCTATTGAAATGTTATGATAATATGCAAAATAGGCTATCAAATTTCTTATATGAGTTTTTTGACTAGGGTACTTTGCAGCCATATCATATGAGAACTCAGACAAGTGTAAGTGCCGCTTTAGCAATTTTCTACATTTTTTATGTCGCAATGTCAAGCAGTCATTACATACACATTTCTTCTTGGGGAACTCAGGCTTAAAATCAGAGCCGGCCAGCCATAGCTACCAGGAGCCGAAGTCAGTAGTGTTTTTACCATAGCTCGTAAATAACTCTCAACCCTTTTTATACCCTTGCAAAGGGTATTATAATTTTGCCCAGAAGTTTGCAACGCATAGAAATATTCATTTCCGACCCCATAAACTATATATATTCTTATCATTCTTGATCAGGGCGACGAGCTGAGTCGATTGAGCTTTGTCCGTCCGTCCGTCTGTCTGTCTGTCTGTCCGTCTGTTTCTACGCAAACTAGTCTCTCAGTTTTAAAGCTATCGAGCTGAAATTTTGCACAGAGTCTTCTTTCGGCCATTATTCATATTATATGCTTTCAAACAGATTTGCAAATTTTGGTCAAAATCGGATGACTATATATTATAGCTGCCATAGGACCGATCGGTCGGAAAATGGGTCTTAGTGAAAAAAAACTTTTTTGTTTTTAAGTAAATCGTTCTTAAGGTCGGTGATTATTAATATTAAACGCTTTCAAACTAATTTGAAAAAGTTGATCGACATCGGGTGACTATATCTTATGGTTGCCATAGGACCGATCGGTCGAACATGAGTCTTGGTAAAAAAATTTTTTGTTTAGTTTTGTTAGCGTCCTTAAGCTCGCTGATGACTTATTTTATATGCTTTCAAATAGATTCGCAAAATTGAGCCGAAATCGGATGACTATATCTTAAGGCTGCCATAGAGCCGATCGGTCGGGAATTGAGTCTTAGTGAGAAAAACTTTTTTTAGACGTTTATCTGTCGGAAAATAGTTTTTAGTTACAAAATTTTTTGATTTTTATGTAAGCGTTCTTAAACTGTGACATTTGCATTTGCAAGGGTATAAAAACTTCGGCACAGACGAAGTTAGCCTAGCATTCTCGTTTTTATTTATTTCATTTGAGGAACATTATTTGTTTTACTGATTGTGCAGATAGGTTGCATTTTAAATCTGTCATTACTAATTTAAGAGCTGAAAATGCCCTTTTCACTGAATCTTAGCCTATATATATCTTAGCCAGACGGTTCAGATTTGCGTGAATACGTGAATTTTTTGTCTTCCCAATAGCTCATAATATCCATGTTTAGATTTATTGGCTTTGGCAAATATCCATAAATTTCTGTTGAAGCCAATTTGAGCTCTGGTATGTCCTCTTACTCAGACTCTTCACATTCAGATCCAACCTCAATAGAATTTAAAAATGTATGCAAAAGTGAGCATGTGCTCTCCGGTTGAGTCGACGTTGTCTCTGAGGATTTTAATGAAATCCGTTTTACACTATTGGGGCTCTCCCAATAAACAAAAAAAAAAGTAATAATTAGCTGTCATGTAAATATGAAGAGGGTCATTGAGCTTACTTGTTTATTTAGGGCAAGTATTTGGCGCATCAATCCTACCAAATGATTTTTGGCTGCCGCCTGCTAAAGAGGATTCTGAAGAAGAATTCCCCGAATTGTGGGATCCAAATAAATCGCAGAGAGAATAATTCTCCAATCTATTGGCTTGATCGTCACTATGAATATGGCTACTCATAGATTTAATCATTAATTTAGTTTCTAGCAAAAGCTTGTAAAAGTCACCAAAATAAAGCTGCAGAAATCGGCCTCAGCACAGACAGTACCACTTTGATGTCAGCCCATTGCTTGTCTGTTAGCAAATTTGTAGGCATTTATATGCATACACTTTACAGCATTTCATACGTTGAGTTCCACCTTGTTGGCACGTCGATGATTGGCAGGGCTAGAGCTGTTGTAGAAATTGCTAGCCTAAATGCAGTCTACAAGAAGAAAATTATTAATTTGTTTAATTAATATTCTTTGTTTTGTATCCTTACCTAAACGTCGGTGTTCGCAATGTTTTCACAAGTTTTCGCGCACTTGCAACAATTTCAGCCCTTGCATCATCATCCAAAAAGTCTTTAACGGCTAGTTGCATTTAGTGAGCAGCACATCGGTTTAAAGAATTTAAAAAACTGTTTTTTCTATTTTTTCGTTTTAGTAGATTTTTGAAATTGTTTATAAGATTAACAAAAAATGTTTGTGCAAAACCAAATTACGTTTTGGTGGGCATCTCGAGACTTAATTTCGGATTTTTTTTCATTTAAATCAAAAATGGTGAGTTTTAAAACGGTTCGGTTTGTAAAAGAATGACCCGTATGTACATGCACATACATATTATATATCAACTGCGTAGATCATATATATAGATCGATATAAGATCAGGCTCCTTCCGTTCGAAAGATATTTGAATTCAATTTTTATTTCAATTTATATTATAAAAATTTACGAGTAATTATTATTTTTCAATTTTTAAAATGACATACACAATTTTTTTGCTCGCCTTCGCTTGAGCTGTAATTTTTTTGCCTGCTCTCGGTCGACGAAACAACATGCGGAAATCGCTTACAATAGCAAATGTTTTGTAAATGTCGGAGGCTGCCATACGACAACGCTTGCACAAGCAATCTTACCGTTAGCTTGGTTTGCAAAAAAACTTGCTAAATTGCTGGCTTGGTTAAAACAGGGTTTCCCAAAAAGAGCGCGCGAAAATGTGTCTGTGTCTCTTTCTAACTCATCTCTGTGCATGACTTCGGCAAGTATGGGGTGTGAATTCTCGAGTATGTTCGTCCCCCAGGGGCTAGGGATGGGGAACTCTGGCTTAAAATGTCAAAGTAAGCTGTCTCTCTCTCTCTCTCTGTCTCTAAGCCCAAAAAAAAAGGTGTAAGTGTCGTTAACACTCACGATGCTTTGATGTGAAACATGATGCTAAATTTAAGGGCTTAATTTCGGAATCACAGGCTCTCTCAACGGTATCTAAATCAGTCATGGCAATCTTCCTAAAGAAGAAAACTAACAGGGAGTAGAAATACCAACAACAAGATCACTTGCTGCTGTGTTGCTTTCTTTTTGTTTTGGAAGTCTTCTATATTGTGCTGCTCCATAGATAAATGAAAACAACAGTCGCAAAGGAATAACAGGCAGAAATAATAAACTTAATTTTGAAATAGCAAAAATATAAATAATTTCAAACCCTCTCTTCCCATCCCCTCTCACTGTTTAGTCACTGTTTAGTTACTGTTAAGTCACTGTTTAGTCACTTTTTAGTCAGAGTTAAGTCATTGTTCAGTCACTGTTAAGTCACTGCTAAGTCATTGTTTAGTCAATGTTTAACTACTTATTAGTCACTGTTTAGTCACAGTAAAGTCACTGCTAAGTCACTGTTTAATCTCTGTTTAATCACTGTTAAGTCACTGTTAACCCACTGTTAAGCCAATGGCCCCATCTAATTCGGCGGCTATCAACTTGTGTATTTGGTTTAAAACCGTATAGAACGAAATAAGGAGCAGTGTAACGGACGTCAACCCGTTTGCCTTGAAGCGCGAAATGCTGCTGAGGCAAATTTAATGCTCTAGCAACATAAAAGTTAAAAGTGAACTATAAAGAATTGTATTAACGCTGTATTACATATGTTCTCTTGGTAATCCAAATGGAGAAATTCTTTAGAATTTTTGTAACATAAAATTTTTTTAGAGTCTTGGCTCCTTTTTTTTTTTTGTATCTCAAGGTTTTCAATTTCTTGGTTCTCATTTCGTTACCCCTTCCTGTGCTTCAGGGCTATTCCCAAAGGGCTGCGGCGACATTAGCATCTGAGAGTCGGTCTGGTCTGGCTGCTGGGGGCTCGTTAGCAGGCCATGGGTAATTTAACTAGCCGGGCTTGCACTCCATGAGCACAGAAACTGAAGGCGAAATAAAATACACGCATTTTACATGCTCGTAAACGTGTGTTACATATGCCCCAGTCCAACGCACACGCCAGGAGGGCCCCGGAGAAGGAGAAGGGAGCCTGCAAAAATATATAACATCAACTACTTTATGCATAAATTCAGCAAGATTGCGAAGCTACCCCATGGCGAGCTAATGTTGTAAATTATAAATATGACACCTACTCGCCTAGTCCAAGTCCAAGTCCAACAAGAGTCGTTCGGAGAGTCCCAAAAACCCGTGGGCAGGCACTCTGAATGCCGAATGGCCTGGACTTAACTTTAGACTTGGGGGCCCACAGTTGCCGCCTGGGTAAATTTACACACTCACACAGTGACAGGAAATATCCTGGCTCTGGCTCTCTCTCTCTCTCTCTCTCTCTTAATTGGTTGCCAAGCAGCGGGAAATCGCCGCCGGAACGCGCTTAATTAACTAAAATGCATTTCCAGTTTAGAATCGAAGAAGTTGGCCTGCCTGGCACAGTGTTTGGCTAATTTCCAAAATGTCCCCTGACCTAGCCAGGAATTTGCGCAGTTTGTGGTAAGTGAGATATGCTTTTGAGACCAAGTTTGGATATGTGTTTTCTTTTTTCTTACAGATTTTTTTGGTTGGAATTGCATTTGCTGTGAATGTTCAATTACACAGGGCGACATAAGAAAAGTTTGTAAGCGATGGGAGTGAATTGGGGATTAAGAGAGGGTGGGATCAAGGCTTAAAGTAAGGTGGATCAACAAGAGCGAGGTCAAAAAGTGAGAGTGCACATCGAACGCTAGCCAGCGACTAAAGAGCTGCTTACTCTCTTGGCCTCAGCTTCGGCATGCGTTCGGCTGGTGTATGTGTAAATAGCACAATGTCTTCGCCCTCTGGGAGCAACGAAGTGCCCAGTTGAACTTTGCAGCATGTTTTTACAAAAATAAATGAAATTTCACAAAATAAGTCCATATGTCAGCATGAAAAACACACACACGTTGTTTTCTCAATTATTCGTAAGGCTAAAAGTCAGCCTATTCAAACTCTTTTAGTAGTGGAAATTGCACAAGAAGTAGAAAAACGAATTCAGCCCCGAATGCTTGATGAACGTTGACCAAACGAAAAATATCATGTTGATTTTTGGTTTGTATATTAAATAAACTGTCCATCAAATATGAACATAAACTCATATCGAGTAAATTTAATTATGGGGTGTCATTTCATACAAAGAGCCTCCAAAAGTCAGCAAACGGCTGAAGTCTTGTACCTACGATATACAAAGTAAGCCCATCTGAAGTACTGAGTTCGTAGGGAGAAAAGCGGAACCCGAAAGCTACCGCCTGACGTCAACCAAACGGTGCTTCCAAAACATCAGGAAGTAGGAAGATTAAAAACCAGAATATAAAAGCAAGTAAAGGTAAGAACGAAAGGAAAGAAGTAAAAGAAAGAATGAAATGAAGAACAAGAGCGGAAATAGGAACGACTGAACTGAGATCAAAGAAAGACAGTCTGATAAAGGTGTATACCAGGGGAGCCCAGAATGAGCTTACGAGCGCGTGAAATCCAATACAAATGCACAAATTACAACTCAAGCAAGAACAACTACAAGAAATAGAAAGAGAAAACCGATTTTTGTTTGTTTGTGTGAGTGTGCGTGTGGTCATTGCTGTCTCAAGCAAACGCGTGCAGCGCTCAGGCAACATTGTTGTTGCTTTTTAATTTGCCAGAGACATAGAAGAGAGAGAAGAGAGTCACATATGATGTTGTTGTTGCAGGTCTGCACGTGCCAACAACAAAACCTTCGTTCGGAAAGAAAGAAATTGTTTTTGTTTTGTATAATCTTATGGTCGCGTTTTTCGTATGCGCGCGGGCTATGCCTTAGCGCAAAGCCAAAACAAATGCGTGTCTTGCGGAATAGGCTTGGGCACCCCTGGTGTATACAATAAGGAAAAGCCTAAAGATAGAGAAAATTAAAATTTGAAATGATGAATTTGGGAACTGAAATAGTCTCTGAGATCGACGCGATCATAAGGACCGACAGACAGACATACGGAAAGACGCATGGACGACTGTTCGCAGTGATGCTCACAGCCTGCTTGCGGCAATGCGGAGACCAATACACAGATAGAAAAGCATTTCTGTAACAAGAAGCAATACAAAAACGAGATGGAAACGGGTTATAACTGGGTGCTGTTTGTGTGTGCTGCAAAGAACCGTTTCGGTTCGAGTTTTCCGGGTTCCTCGAACCGGACCACGAACAGAACCCTTCAAATATTTGAGCCCCTGAACCGGAACCCGACCCGAACCGAGCCGTTGTATACAAAAAAAAGGGTTCGGTTCCAAACAATCATTTAAGTGAAGTTCTTGAGATCTTGTCTAGTTTTCTCAATATTATGACCGAAAAACTATTTTATAGTATAGTTCAGAATCGCTTCAGTTGATAATTTAAAACGCTTTTTAGAAATCTAAGCCGTATTGAGATTTCGGGAAGCTTTTTAAGCTCTTTTGAAGGTTAAAGAGATTAAATTCATGTCCGAATTAAAGAAGACTCTGAAATGACTCAAGGATATGACAACTCACATACATAGCTTGGTAATCTGGACGCGATCTCCTGATATAACATATTTCTAAATTTTGATCGAATGTTGAGGCAAAAATCGGTCAACCATTTAACAATCTATGAACCCAGACTCGAACCAAAACCTTGGGTTCCATTAGTGAAGGAACCGGAACGAATCGAACCTTATAAGCTAATCACATTGAGCACATCTTAGCGAAACGCATGGAATTTTTTGAAGATGTGAAATTGCGATTCACACTGATAACATCTAACATCTTCAGTTGCCGTAGTGAATTCACAAATTGCTATTGTTCTATCTGTTGCTCGAAAACAGCAACTGCAAATTCGGCAGCTTAAAGCAGATCTTGTCAATAATGCGTTAGTTGCAAAGATCGAAGATGAAAAGGAGCTGCTGACCATGAGAGGGGCATGAATTTGCACATACCAAGAAGCGCTTGGATGTATGTAAGTAAAATGTGTTTATATTTTTTTGGAAGCAAATTGTCATGTTTTGGGAGATGGACGTTAACGAGAATAATGAGCACTTCTTTAAGGAGTGTTCTTAATGCTTGTAAGCAAGCTTGAAATGTTAAAAAAAAGAGACACAAATTGCCCCAACTGGTGTTCTATCTTCAGAAGCAGATTAGGCCGATCCCTTTGATGCAACTCCAACCGCTAACTTGCCTTGTCCACAAACTCAGCTAGGTGGTCAGGCTTGAAGCGTTTTGCTAGTGGCCTGCCATTGCTTTCAGAAATGTGGGTGTCACAATCCAAAATGGAACTCTATAATATCATCCGACATGAGTTTCGCAACATACATACATATGTAATAAGGTCAAAACATGGACATTATTAAATATCTGTTCAGTAAGTGATACTAACTATGATAATCCAACGTCTGTATCTCGCAATTGTTGGTTCGGAATTTTTGACATTTTTGAATTAATTATGCATATTTTGCCATTCCCTTTCAATGACATGGTTTATGTTTCGCTGTGAATGACAAACTTTTAGCGGTGGACCAAAAACTATCGTGAAAATACGGACTGGAACGAAGTAAAATAGGAACATCCCCAGAAGATGTTGGAATGATGATAAAATTTTGGCACGGCAAATGCTTATGGAACATCTTTGATAATGATGTTAGATGTTAGATGCGACTCAGTGTGAATAGCCTATTAGACTTTACCACGGGTTCGAACCTTCACCAAAATTTTACAGGTTTGCTGCAGCCTTGTTTACAACAACTCGTGTGCTCCATTTTTAATGTGTTCAGTGTATAGAAATAATTTGAGATGGGCAGAATTGGGATCGATTGTACACTCAGAGAATCTGAAGACTCGCCTTGGTAATATGGCACACGCCTGACGTTGAGAATTTTGAGGACTTTTGTGGTGCCTTTCGTTGAGGACTCTCGTGTTCTTCTAATTGAGGACCTTCGTGGTGCCTCTCGTTGAGGACTTTCGTGGAGCTCCTCACTAAGGACTATAATGGTGCCTCTCGATAAGAACTTTCGTTGTACCTCTTGTTACTGATTTTCGTGGTGCCTCTCGTTGATGTCTTTCACCACCTCTAGCCCCAATAAAATTATTCAAAAATTAGTAAAAATTATTTTTTTAAATTTTTAAACAATCTACGATTTATATGGTTAGGGCCTTTACGCAGTTTTTTTACGTCTTATGAATCTCTTACACTACTTCTCATTACTTTACCACCACATCCGTTTTCGAACCCTATATTAACAAGAGATACACTCTATCAAGTTGGTGTTGACCGACCGCTTTTTCATAAATCCGTGTTGTGATGGAGATATTAATGAGCGACAAAAATGCTGTAATTGAGAAGTGATGATTGATTCAAAAAGTTTGGAATTGCTTCTGTAGTTTGATACTTCTGACTTTGACCCTTTTTGGTGAATAGGAATAATGTATAACTTCTTCCATTAGTTAGGGAAATCGCCAAGATCAAGAGAGAGGCTAAAGAGTTTTAAAAGGGGCAAGCACAGAGAGTCAGCACAGTATTTGCAACATTGTCATTACCGGGACTGAAGGATGATTCCACCGATCTTAGACTCTTGGAGTCCAAAACCGGAAAAAAAATGCAGCTGGAAACTGCAATCGAATACGGATAAGGCCGCCCAAGATCAAGCGATGGGGAGAAATAACAACGCTGAAAAAAATGTTGCGAACAAGTTAATATCCATATCGTTGTGTTGTCCAAGGAAAGTGCAGGAGGAAAACGAGAAGACTTGCGTTTTGAATTGGGAAACTTATAAAAGTTTTCAGGGTCTTGCTGAAAGCTTAATTTGCAGTTAACCAAATAATCCTGGAAGCACTCGGAATTGAGACTTATGTATTTGGAACGAGCAACATTCCAGTTGCAGAGGCGCTTCCATTGGTGTAAAGCCCCATACAGAGTGGTGTTCCTCCTTCTGTGGTGTTCCCCAAGGCAGTCATCTAGGACCTTTGCTTTTTAACTTATTTGTAAACGATATTCTGTCTGCTTTATCTTACTCTCAGGGGCTTATGTATGCGGATGATCTTAACCTTTGCCTGTCTTACGAAAATCCAGAATCACCTCTTCTCCTACAAAAGGACTTAAACTCTCTCATTAATTGGTGCATGATTAGACTGTTAATCCCTTAGCCTCATGTTAAGCCCCTTTCATCGCAATACGCCTTATCTCTACGACTACATGATTGATTCAGCGCATCTATAAAGTCGACGACTTGGGAATACAATTCGTGCCCAAGTTATGTTTTAATGGTCATATATCGGTTATTACTAATAAAGCTATGGGAGTTCTTGGCTTCATCAAAAGATGGTCTTATGTCACCAAACAACTATACGTTTCTGTGGTCAGACCTATTCTTGAGTATGGCTCATGTGTCTGGTCTCCACACTACCAGAAATGTCAGGATCAACACGAATCTGTAGAAAAACCGTTCTTACTTTTCGCCCTGCGTTGCTTAAATTGGAATCCCAAAAGGCATCTACCACCATACGAGCACAGACTACGCTTATTGGAACTTCCAACCCTGAATAATCGGAGGATCTACCTTAGTGTACTTTTCCTTCATAAGCTACTGTCAGGTGAGGTTGACTCAAGCGCTCCGCCTAGCCTTATAAGCTTTGCGGTTCCGGCACGGATAACGAGAAATTATGTGCCGATTTATTTAAATCCTTGCCTCACGAACTATGCTCATCATTAACCCTTTCGTAATCTCTGTCTAAATTACAACAAGTACTATCATCTGTTCTCAGTAAACTCCCCATTGTTAGATGTAAGGAATAGTCTATTTTCTCATCTAAATTCATAATTGTAAATAGTTTGACTGAACTTTGATAAACTTTAAACAACAATATATAATAAAAAAAATGTTGAGACTTTTGAGTGACCACCCAGAGTACTGCTTCTAGCTATGGAAAAGAAATCTCGCAGCTTCGACTTTTACAGTTTTTTTGAAGCTGCGGCCAGTGTGAATAGACTATAAAGGCCGATTTCTCAACTTCTACATAAACACATAAACTAACAAACAACAGAGAGTATTGTAAGTTTATCTGACACATAGCATAGCATAGCAGAAGATGACTTTCAACTTAAGACCAAAAAATTTGATTTGAATTAAATTTTTCAGACTCTTGCTTAGAACAATGGCAGAGTACTTCAAGAACGCTACATTAGAACAGGGTATGTAAAGAAGAGCGATGCAAACCAGCTCTGACCTACGTCATCAAAAGCTGAGCAGAGACTAAAAGCTGTTTGCTCTCTTGGCACAAGCCTCTGCATGCATTCGGCTCGTGTCCGTGTGAGTAGAGAAATGTGTTCGGCACCTGTGGGCCAGGCATGGCCATCAATGCACTTGAAAAACAATGAAAGAATAATACCTATATAAAATTTACCCCAATCGAGCTGGGCTTGTTCTTCTTTTATGTTTTCTGTACTTATTTTAAGGAGTGAGACCATAATAAACAAAATAAAGTAACTGTGCCATCACTGATCAATTTCATTAGGCGATAGCTGCAGTCACCTATTGATATTCATGGCAAGCTATCGATTCAACGCATATTTCATTTACAATGCGTGAGTCTAGCCTCGGAGAACTCGCCGACAGCACGCATTTACGCAACCAAACGAGAATTGTAAATGTTTAAGCTAAATTAAGCTAAAATAAAGTTAGTTAAACACAGTAACTTAAGTGGTGACCCCGACGTGATTTCCCAAATCATTACTCGGTGCACAAGCTTAGTGCTACGGATTCATACGGATTCATTAGTTTCTACACGCATCGGAAACAGTTCGTCTCAAAGAGAAAACACTTCCAAAAAGTAGACAAGAGCGAGAAAAATAAACAAAAATTTCTGGTACATTAAATTATTAAATTTAAAACATTTTTTTAATGAAATAACAAAAAAATTTTTGCCTATATTTGAATATTACGGAAATCCTTTTTTTGGAAAATTTCATTTTCGATGAATTATTTTCTTTCTTAAGATAAGATGTGCCATATAACAACACTTCGACATAGATAGTCAAATCAAGAACTGACATCTCTCGAAGTTTTGTGACAACCACGTATTCTTCGAGCAGTTTTGCAAACCAACCAAGGTGAAAATTCCTAGAAAACTTTCGTGATACGATTGTTTAAATTTATATTTACAAAAGTGTTGTCATTTCACTAAAGCCAATAAATTTGTATGATTTTACATTGAGTATCGAACAGTTCATGTCAAAAACGCCATATTTTGGCAAGCTTTTGAAGGTTCTTCAATCATTGCCTTAAACTTGCCCCCTGTTGTCTAGTGTTCAGCTCCCTTAGCCAATTGGAAAGCTGCGTCTGATTTTGCTTTTCTTTTTTTACTTTTTTTCTAGCCTCTCTAACTCCCAGCTTCTTGGCTACGCATGCGCTACGGATTCGGGGTTCGAATGTTTTTTGGTCTCAATGCATTGTTTTACTTTGTTAGCGGAAGAATGTAACGGTGCTTTATGGTAAGTTGGTAGCGGCCACCAAATGGTCGCCAGACTTTGAGGTGCGTGTGTGGAACTGGGCTTTTTCCCCCATTTTTTCGGTAGCCTCTTCGCCTGAAACAAAGGCCAATTTTCAATAGATTTAATCACGCGCAGTCGGCAACAATGGGTTAACGCATTAGAAAGAAAAAAACTGAGTGAGAGAGAGATAGAGAGAGAAAAAAATCGCCATTCTCGTTTGGCATTTCATTTTTCCGCTTCGACTTTTTCCAATGAAAAAATAATAATAATTGACAGCAGCGCGGCAATGTGGCAATGTGGGAATTTGGATTATTAACGAATTGTTTTGTTGCGCATAAAATTTATATGCAGCGGTATCCTGGACCAAATGCTTCGATCACGTACGCCACGCAATTAAATGACAATTCTTTAGCTCCTGGCCAGGCAAAGTAAGGTCTAAGAATGATGCCAACTATTTAGCGCAACCAACCAGTAGCCATGGAGTAGATGCCTCCTGCTGGCTAAGCAGGCCGCCAAGGCAATTAAATCTTTGCAGTTGTTTTAGCCAAGCCGAGATTCTTGGACTGCCTCTGATTAAGGGCTTGTTTGGCCGCAGAATACGCGTCTACATTGTCGCCGGTTGGCATTTCTATGGCTTTCGAATTGTTGTCGCTTGTAGTCGCCAATCGAATGGGTTGTGGGGGGAGCGGAGTTACAAAATTGTCAAGTACAGCGAGCAGAACAACAGCTTTTGGCATATTTCAGCTGCCAGGAAAGACAGGAGTAGAGAGACTACAATGTAGAATCTGGTAGGTGGGGTGGCTGGGGGTAGATGTCAATACGGGAGCTAATTTTGCATGTAACAAGCAGAGATATGGAAATCTACAAATTTAAAAATCATGAGAAATGCTTTAGATTGCTCTAATTGCTTCAAAATAGACAAATTTTAATATTTTTTTTTAAATTTCAGTGTTGGGAATTCTTTTTTTATAAAGTTGGGTTAGTGTTGGAAAGCGTTAAAGGGAAAAAAGTATTGTTAAATATAAATATTTAAATGGGAAAAAGTTTGTGCATCAGTAAAAATATAAAATCCTACCTTCAGTGTTGGTAAACGCACAAGTTGCTGCTGTTACAGTCCAATTGACACTTAATTAAGTTGCACAATTTTCAGAAAACAATCTGGAAGTAAAAATTAAGACAATGTTAAGACAAATTTTAAATAAGTAAAGACTTTTTAAGCTGGAACAAACATTGTTTGGAGTTGCACTACATAAATTTAGAAATCAGTGTTGGAAAATGCACTACATGCTGCTATTACAGGCCAATCGACACCTTAATAAGCCACAAAATATTAAGAAAAGTTCTGAAAATTAAGTTTAACACAATTTATTCAGTTCTAATCAAGGCTGAAAGCTGGTCCTGAACCGAACCCCAAAGAACAGGTTCGGTTCGAGGTTTTTGGATTCCTCTAAATGAACCATGATACCTTTCAAATATTTAACATCCCGAAGCTAAACTCGAACCGGACCCAATGTATACAAAAAAAGGTTCGGTTCAAATAATCATTTAAGTCGATTTCTTCAGAACTTTAATAGCTTTCTTAATATTATGACCGGAAAACATAATTTTATTTCAAAGAATCGGTTAAAATGATAATTACAGATGAGTGTAGAAATCGAATACATATTGCGATTTTGACATGGAAATAAAACATGAGTCAAGGTGTAAAAAGCAATTTTCGTATATACCTGATCATATTAATAGGTACACACATCAACTCTGACTCGCGCATTACAGTTTTATTCATTGTTTCAAACTTAAAATTTGTTCTCATTGGTTCTTTAACTATTTGTTTTTAATTAAATAAACTTAATTGTAACATAGAATAATAATATAACATAAAAGAGATCATTTTGTGTGTTCAGATACGTTTTCCGTGTGATCATAATAATAGGTACACTTCATGTGTTGGTAAGAAAAAAAATTTTAATTTCCATTTTGTGCTCTTCAGGTAAATTAGTATTTCCTAACTTAGTATCCAGTGTATCCACCTCTATTTTTGACCACTACTGCTATTCTTTTTGGCATACTTTTAATAAGAGCCTGGCAGGTCTCTACTGGTGTCTCATACCACAGTTTTTGGACACCTTCCCATAATTTTTGTTTATTTGAAAATGAATGCTTTGCCAATTTCTTTTTTAAGTCCCACTAGTTTTCAATGGGGTTAAGGTCGGGGGATTGGCTTGGCCACTTCAGAACGTCAACTTTTTGGTCCTCGAAAAATTTAGATAACAGCCTTGATGTGTGTTTAGGATCATTATCTTGCTGAAATACCCAACGTAATGGCATATTTTCCTCAGCATGCGGTACCGCAACTGTTTCCAATATGGATTTGTACTCTTCAGCATTCATTTTGTTCGTAGTCTGATAAATTGGACCTACGCCGTACCAGGAGAAGCAACCCCATACCACCTCCATGTTGGACTGTTTTTTTTGTAAACCGTGGTTGGAATTCCTTTCCATTAGGGCGTCGAACATTCCTTTCACAGTCATTCCCAAACAAATTAATCTTGGTTTCATCGCTCCATAATATTTTTCTCCCCGGTGCATCCTACCCAGTCTTTGTGGTCCCTTGCTAAAGTTTGCCTCATGGTGATATTTTTTTTGCGCATAAGTGGGACTTTTCTGGCAATTCTTCCTGGTAGGTTGGCATCTTGTAGTCGTCTTCGAATTGTTGGAGCACTAACTGAATTCCCAATTTCGGCTGCAATAGCCTTCGATGACTTAAATGGGTCCTTTTTGCTCAAAGTTACTTTGTAGTGGTCAAGGGTTTCTGTTGTTTTTTGTGGCCTTCCACGGGTTTCCTGTCTTGGTTTTCTTTCTAATGCATTTTTAACAAAATTATGAGACCTGTTCATTAATTTTGCGAGGGCTCGTAAAGATTTGCCTTCTTTTCTCAGACTTAGAACCAATCGAGCTTCTTCTTTAGTACAATGAGAATTTCGACCCAATTATTTAATTCTCTGTATTGACAGGAGCTATACTTAATTTACCTTTAGTTACCAAAAGATCACTGATTACAAAATTATTCACTTGATACTTGTGAGAAACGGAGACTGTACCTATTATTATGATCAGGCGAAATGTGTGGTGGACTCGCAATTTATAGAAAAGCTTTGATATACGGGGCAGCCCCTCTTTCAACTCTTTGTCACAGTGTGGCCAGACATTGACAACAACAAAAAACCAAAAATTAAAAAGTTGTCAACACTAAAAGTACGAAAAAACCATCTATAATTAAAAAATTCCGGTGTGTACCTATTAATATGATCAGGTGTGTACATACATTAATACACATATTCACTACATATATATAAATTTGTTTTAAATGTTAAATACCAAATTGGTTGTCGTCATATTTGTCTCCTGTATTGCACTTTGTTATTGTTGTCTGTTGTCGGTCTATCCATGTTTTTAATTTCTGTTCAATATTTGTTTATTTAATTTTTGTCTTGGCGCTGCTTCTCCTCTGTGACAGTGCCGCTGCGTATATGAAATTTGTTTGTTGTACGTCCTCTCTGTGGTTGACGGCTTGCCCTGCTCTCTCTTGGATCCGCAAGCTCTCCAGTGTCATTCTTGTGTTCCATCTCGTTTCCACATCCAATATTCTAACATGTTCAAAGTCAGCTGTATGGTTTGTTGTTGTGACATGTTCTGCTAGAGCTGTTGTTGTTTTGCTCTTCTGGGCATCTCTTTTATGTTCGCTTAT
Source organism: Lordiphosa magnipectinata (assembly GCA_037044535.1). Lineage (NCBI taxonomy): Eukaryota > Metazoa > Arthropoda > Insecta > Diptera > Drosophilidae > Lordiphosa > Lordiphosa magnipectinata. The sequence continues at coordinate 36,359 of JBAMBO010004190.1, read as the reverse complement.
TCGCGTGCCCAGAGAGCGCTTAGTCGTGCCTATGCAGATTCCGTTGCATTTTTCTCCGTCTTTGCTGTTTATTGCTTAATGAGTATGCTGCTCTAATCAGATTTTTAGCCGTGTTGATTTTCTGGTTGGGTGGGTGGTTTGAGTTGTAGTTGATTAATCTGCTCGATGCCATTGCTTTAGTATACCAGTTGAATATTAGTGTTTCCTTGTCCCTTGTGATCTCTGTGTCTAGATAGGCTATTTTGTTCTTATCCTCTATTTCTACCGTGAATTGAATTCGTCTGTGTTGTTTGTTTAGTACTTCTTAAATTTTCTCTGTATCCTTCGACTTTACGATGCACAATATGTCATCTGCATATTTTGAAAGGTGTTTTATATGTATGTATGTTCATTGCGTTCAGTTTTTCAAATGTATCGTCCAGTATTTTATCTAAAATTATATTTGCTATTGTTGGGGACAATGGGTTCCCTATTGGCATTCCAAATATTTGGTTGTAGACTGTGTCATTGTATGTGAAGTAGTTGTTCTCTATTAGGCAGAATTCCATCAATTCCTTGAACCGTTGTTAGGGTATATCTGTGAGTGATGCTACTTCCGTCCATCTTTCCATGATATTGTTTATCGCAAGTTTTGTTGGGATATTGGTGAATAATGATATCACATCAAATGATACCAATATTTCGTCCTTTTCAATGTGCAGGTCGCGAAGTCTGTCCTTTAGTTGAGTTGAATTTAGTATGTTGTACTTTTCCGATGTTATGTTCCTTAAGATGTATCCTATGTGTTTTGCTACTTTATAGCAGGGTACAGTAGTTGATGCGGCTATAGGTCTAAGTGGTACGTCTTTTTTATGTATTTTGGGAAGTCCATAAATTCGTGGGGCATTGCCGCTTGAACAGTATAGAGTTTGTTTCTGTTTGTTGTCAATGTAGTTATTTTTGGCTAAGTCATTGATTATAAGGTTATTTTTCCTAATAAGCTGTGCGGTGGGATCCTTTCTCATTGTTTTATATGTGGTCCTATTAGTCTCTCAGTTGGGTTTCTTCTTGCGATCTCCTTCGCTTTGTCTTCTTGCACTGTTTGGATCCCCTGTTCCAGGTCGGCGATGACATGAATGGGTGATATATTCGTCATTGTCACAGGAAGAGCAAATTAAATCTAACCATTTCTGAGATCTGTACGTTCATACAGACGGACAGAAGGACAGACGGTCAGACGGACATGGCTATATCGACTCGGCTGTTGATGCTGATCAAAAATATTTACACTTTATAGGGTCGGAGATGATTCCTTCTGCCTATTACATACTTTTGCACAAACTTAATATATAATACTCTATGTACCTTTGGTACAGAGTATAAAAATTGGGATTAAACAAAAATATATATAAAAAATAAATCATTCGATTTCATTCTCCCTATAAACTTCCCCAAACGGATAACGCATCATCTGATCTATATCTGTGCAACACAGCGACCCAGCATTGTCAATTAAAACTCCAAAAACAGGCAACACAATTTGTAATTGAAACTTATCTTGCAGGAGAGAATGCGTTAAGTGCCATGGAATGCCGCTATGCCATGCCCATCCCCAAAAATCCCAAATGAAACGCAGTTCATTTAAAAACCCCAAAAAAAAAAAATAAAACTCCAAAGCCAAACTCCAGCTTCAACTCACACGGCGTTTGCTTAACGGTTTTAAGTGGCAATGGCAATCACTGGCACCAAGTCGCGCAATGATAACAACAATAAGAGAACAGGCAAAACCAGAAGGTAGCCCAAAGCAATGCCAAAAAGCCGAAAAATCAGTGAGAGATCAGCAAACAATTCCAACTCCGAGAGCCGCTACGAGACTTCGACTCCAGACCGAAAGCCGGCAATTACCAAATTCCGAAAAATGAAGAAATTTTCAAATAAACGAAGCCAAGAGTGAGAACTTAACTGGTGACTTTCTGTGCTTGGTGTGGTGTGGTGGTGTGGTGTGGTGGTGTGGGACCCGCGACCCAGTCAAAGACTGAGGCCAGCAATTACAGTCAAGCCCCAGCCAAACCCGAAACAGTTCACCCGCCCGCTTCTTGGCCATTTACTTAGCCTTTTTTCGCTGGAATTCATCATCAGGCGAATTATCCCAGAAACCCCAAACCACACCGAGTGAGAGAGAGAGAGAGAGAGGGTTCTTTTTGAAGCATTTTCGGGACTCGGACTGGTCAAATACGGTCAGGCCTTGGCAATTTAGTTGTCATAGCACTGGAAGAATTATCGCTTGTGGCGGGCGGCCCACCAAAAATTTTGTTGTCAACTTGCCAATTGGTTTTTGGAATAGAGCGTACGAACGAAGGAGACTGAAACGGAGACGGAGACCGAGAGACAGGGAGAGGGCAAACATGCAGCAGGCAAGGTCGAGGTATAGTGTGAGTTTTGTTATGATATAGCACAGAAATGGGTAAGGGTAAGGGTAAGGGCAAGGGAATATGTGGTTTTAAAAGAACTTTAACTTTTTGATTAATATGTTAAAGTACTTGCATGACGAACTGCTTTAACATATAATAGACGAAAGGGAACTCTTTGATGGGGTATGACCAACATGCCAGACGACAACTTGACAAGCTGTTTATATGGATCTGGTCGATAATACTATAATAACTTACAATACTTTAACATCTGTGACATCTTATTATTGATACCTGTTTCTAATTTTGAAATTCTGGATGCTAAGGTTTCGGATTCAAGTCAAATTCATGATTCATTTGTCCATCACATGGCTCTTCCTCACATATTTGTAGAGTATTAAGCCAACTGGAATTTCCAATTTATAAAAAGATAGAACCATATACTTAGGAGAACCATACCTTTACACAAAATCGAATGAAACATATTAAGTGACTTTTTTTACTGCAATGGAAGCTGGTTTCATATTCTTCCCCATGCTTCCATCTTGAAAGAGTTACCTATGTCATCATCCTGAGCATCAAACCCATCCAAGTCCAAGCATACTCCACAAGCAAGTTAGATATGTAATCATCCTGAGCATCAACCTAGCATAAAGCATACTCCACAAATGAATGTACTTAAAAAAGGCTGTGCGAATGAACTCCATTCTAAAATTCCTTCTTTATAAAATCCGTACGAGAAATATTTACAATAATTTCGACTTTCAAAAGAATAAGTTCATACTCAAACATATCATAAAAAGCTCTCTAAACATAAGATAAGATAGAACTTTCGCCTAAAAATATTTTCGGTTCTTTACCAATATATTTAAGTAGCACTGGGGTGTTCCGCTCAGATTGTTCTTAGTGTTAAGTTAGGTTAGGTTAGGTTGCGATGGCTGAGACTTAGGCCACTTTGGGCCCATTGCGATGCCATGTTTGTTCCCTGTTAACCCTTTTTAAGACTGAGGGGGGGTCCTCGAGACTGAACCATTGTGTGGACAGTGACCCGTGAGGGTCCCCACCAGAAGTGAAATGTATTCCCTTCTGTGACGTAAATGTGTGTTTGTACGTTTTAGGTTGAATGTAGGCCACGTAAGTCTCGATACAGCACAGGAGGAAAGGTTTTTCCATCGATCCGTGGCGAGACGGAGAGTTTCAGCTTTTGTGTGAAGCTTATATGTTGCCATACTCTTCTATGAAAGGAGTTTACAGGTGGTATCTATTCTGGCCAGTTTGTCCGCAGACTCGTTAGTGTTAAGTACAATTTTTTCAATTTATAAACATGTTCGTTCACTTGTTCTTGTTTTTTAATTGAGTACACTCACTCAAACTGCTCAGTTGTTCAGTTGTTTAGTTGATCAGTTGTTCAACTGTTCTGTTGTTCAGTAGATCATTTGTTTAGCTGCTCACTTGCTCGTCAACTAACACCAAGAAACGGTCTATTTGCTGGCTTCTAAATGCAGGTTTTGGCTTATACACAAAGATTGTAGTTCTTTATTGTTTCATAAGTCCGACTTGCTTCACGTTTCCTCTAATTTCCTATGATTGCTGGGTGAGTTGCAACTTAAAGTACAGCTGCAATATTTACAATTCACATTTTTATAATCCATTTCGGTGAAATGGTTCCAAATATTCAAACCTTCACTGAACAAGAGAGACTGAAAATATCACTGAACAGCTCACAGAACAATTCACTGAGCAAGAGAGCCTGAACAACTCGAAGAGAAGGAAAGACTAAAACACTCGCTGAACAGCTCATAGAACAACTCACTGAACGAGAAAGATTGAACAACTCACTGAGCAAGAGAGTCTGAACAACTCTAACAGAACAAGACTCACTGAAGAAATATGAACAGTTGAAGAAGAACATGTTCACTTGTTCAATTAAGTTGCATAACTCAATATTGTTCATTCACTCATGAACAACCCAACCATACATAGCCCCCTTTGAGGCATTAATGAGTGAGTACGAAAAAATTGAGACGTTCAGTGACTCTTGTTCTGTGATTCTTCCTCAGAGACTTTCGTTCATTGTTTATTGCAATGATGAAATGCAATTCAGCGGCTCTTGTTCAGTGACTCTTGTTCCATGAATCTTTTTTAATTCCTCTTGTTCCGGGACTCTTGTCATGTAACTCCTTTTCTGTGACTCTTGTTCACTAAATTCCGTTTGTTGACTCTTATACAACGACTTGTTTTCAGTCAATCTTGTTTCGTTTTGATGTTTAGTGACTTCAGCAACTCTTGTTCAGTGACTCTTGTACCGTTCTTTTTGTTCTCCGAATCTTATTTAGGGACTCTTGTGATGTAACTCCTTTTCTGTGACTCTTGTTCCATGTCGCCTTTTCCGCGACTTTTGTTCAGTGAATTTTATTCAGTGACTTATGATAAGTGACTCTTTTCCACTGACTTGTAATGTAGTTCTTTTTCTGTAACACTTGTTCAATGATTCATTTTCCGTGACTCTTGTTCACTAAATTATGTTCAGTGACTCTTGTTGAATGTATTCCAAGGCAGCAGACCTGTAAAATTTTGATCAAGCTTTGGTCAGAGGGTTGAAACCCGTTGTAAAGTTTAAGGTTCGGTTCGCGGACAAGTTCTGTACTTATTGAACCTAAGGTTTTGGTTATAATCTGGTTTCATAGATTGTAACATAGTTGACCGATTTTGTTTGTACTTTCAATAAAAAAGTTAAACATTTTTTTATCAAAAGTCGAATGGACCACATTCCTTAGTGTTATCATTCATAGGCAAACTAAAAAGGCTTTCAAAAGTGCTAGCTCTTTAAATTTTGGAAGGTAGCCTCACGTTTTTGGTACAAAGGAGAAAAGTTTAAGGAACTTCATACAAATACTTACAAATACAGTGTAAGAAAGAAGACAAGAACATTAAACATACTTGTCCACCTAAAATTGAGAATATTTAGTTCTTGTCTTTTTTGCCCTATGTGTACCTAAATGTACGAGACTTGCTTTCCCATTTTCCACCTTGACATATGTTTTATTTCCATGTCGAAATCGCAATATGGATTAGATTTCTAAAACTCATCTGTAATTAGCATTTCAACCGATTCTTTACAATAAAATTATGTGTTCCAGTCAAAATATTAAGAACAAGTCATAAGATAAAAGTGCTTAAGAAATCAACTTAAAAAATTCCGGTTCGGTTTGGGTTTAGGTTCGCGAGGTTAAATATTTGAAAGGTTCGGTTCATGGTTCGCTTCGGGGAATCCAAAAATCTTGAACCTAACCGGTTCTTTGGGGTTCGGTTGAGGACCTGTTTTCAGCCTTGCTGAAATCTGTTAATTTTCTCTTATTCAATGGCTCTTTTTCAGTGAATCGTGCTTCTTGACTTTTATCCAGTGACTTTTGTTCAGTGAGTTCTATTCAGCGACTCTTGTTTAGTGAGTCTTGATCAGAGACTCTTGTTCAGTGACTCTTGTTCAGTGACTCTTGTTTCATGCTTTTGTTCTGTGACTATTGTTCAGTGTCTCTTTTATTTAGGTGACTCTTGTTATGTAACTTCTTTTCTGTGGTTCTTGTTCAATGACACTTTTTTCGTGACTTTTATTCAGTGAATTATATTAAGTGACTCTTGTTCAGTGACTTTTTCCTGTGACTCTTACTTCGTGCTTTTTGTTCTGCGACTCTTGTTATGTAGTTCCTTTTCTGTGACTCTTGTTAAATGACTCTTTTTGCGCGACTCGTTTTAAGTGAATTCTATTTATTGACTCTTATTCAATGGATCTTTTTCAGTGACTCGTGTTTTTTGACTTTTGTTCAGTGACTTATACTCAGCTGCTCTTGTTCCGTGACTATTGTTCCGCGATTCTTTTCCAGTGACTCTTGTTCATTGATTTCTATGCAGTGATTTCTATTAAGCGGCTCTTGTTCAGTGACTCGTGTTCAGCATTTTCCTAAAATCAGCAAACAGCCAAACATTTATTAGTTTTATCGACGAAATTTGAGAAATCTACAACAACAACTTACCCCTTTCTTTGGTATAGAGCATCACCAAATCGACTTGCTCTGCTCCTTCATATGTTATTTTTATTTTTTTTTTTGTTTTTTCGGACCACTTGACTTATTCTCGCACTGTGTCGTGTGTTTAAGTAATTTGGCAGTCTCCGTAGCTGGAACTGGACACACCGTAGGTGTTGTTATTGGTCCTGCCAGCTTTCACAAATGATTATGTTTGATGTGCAGTTAATTTGTGGTTTTTAAATGTGAATTGAGTGGACCGGATCAGAGCGGACCAAAGCCGAGCAGAGACAGAAGTGCGAACCAAACGACGCATTAGAGCGCAGAGAATGGGCGAGGAAACAACGCGATTGCCGTTGCCGATGAGTGGCCCTAAATAGCCGTTAGGCTGGATTATTGCGCCATATTTCATTAAGGTCTTCAACTGCAAAATCCGCTGGCATACACATACACAGTCTGAGGACGAGCATGAGGATGGCATAATCTCTATAGGCCACATTTATTTCCATGGGTCACTGATAGTGCGGCTATCAAAACACGGGAACACTTTTAAAATCGCAATGAAAAGCGGCAAATGGGATGCACGCGCTAATAAAATGCCGATATTTTATGGCCAGCGCATGGAGGAGGAGCTGGCCGGTTGGTCGGCCGGCACAAGTGTGAATCTGCATACGAGAGAGCGGGTTTTTGGTCTTTCTTTTCAGTGTTTTTTGTGTTCGGCGCCAGACCGTACGTACGTATGTGTCTGCTGCGGTCTTCACTCTGCTTTGTGTGCCCACACAGCACCGAAAATGAATTGCAAGTCATTGGGAGTCTGGAAAATCCATATCCAGCACACACGTCACTCTGTCTAGGATAAAGTCCCCCCCCTCCCCCTCTACAATCCTATATATGCACAGGATGAGGATGAGGATGAGGATGAGATGCACTGCTCTGCTCTCTGGGCTTAAGTGCACATTACTCGCATCATTTGTAATGCTAATCAAAGCAAGTCCAGACTCACTCGTGTGGCTATCTTGAGTTGTGCTCGAAATTAACCTACATAAAATGCACAGAATGCAGAATGCAGTTGCTCCCCTACCCATGTGGCTTGACAAATCTTCTACGCCCACGTTGTTGATTAACAATCGTTGAGGCAACAAACAACTGATAATGACTCGCGATTGACTTTACATATAGGAAACTGAGCGGAGGAGGAGAAGGATGTGTGTGTAGTTAAGGTTTGATACAATGAGGCTAAAAAGCTGGTAATATTCTTTGTTGGGATTCAAAGCTTGGTTTGGTTGATCATTGAAATAACGATAAAATGTCAAAGTCTAAAAATAAGTTAAGTGAAACTAGAGCTTTTGCCTCATTCCCCCTATTTCCCACAACACAGGAAAAGAGAATAGTTTTGGATGATCTTCTGGATGATTTTTCGGTTTCCATGGGTCCTTTACAAATTCGTATTAAAATCGAAAAAATGATTTTAAAAACTATTCAATTGAACGCTTGAAAAATATACTTTTTTCATATCGATTTGATCTTTATAAAATATCCATTTGATCTTATATTAATATCAAATTCTTAATATCCATTTAATCTCAATGACATATCCCATGAATCTATTTTTAATATGCTTTCAAATATGCAATTGATCTTAAAGACGTATCTCATGGATCTGTCATTAATATCCTTCCATAAAAAATATCTACACAATAATTTTAATCAATTTATTTTGATTTTAGTTTATATTTATCCCTTTTTTGTGTGCCAAATCGTCAATGGGTGTGAACTCAGAATTCTGTGTATTTACTCCTTTCACATCTGAGCGATCCTTCGTATTGTTTAACAACTGATGGAAAAATCTAAAAAATCAGTTCTTTTCCCATTTTCGATTGGAATCGTTTTCATTATGATGTTCCCGTTTCCGAGTGAAATAAAAATCGATTTTCTTTTCGAAAGAAAGTTCGGACCGTATTGGATAATTCAGCTGAATGGTAACCTTAACTATTTCTAACAACACAGCACATGCTCTGATGCAGCATAGCGAACAGCTCGTTTAAACCGAGTTAGTTTCATTTCAATCGAAGACAGTAGTTTGTGCTTTGTTATTGGGGAATATTCCCAAATTTTAAAGACAAACTACACAGATTGTGTTTAGCCTCTGTGCTGATTCAGCTCTGCTGAACCACTGACTCCACTGACTCAAAGGCAAAACTTTTTATACCGAATACCTTGATAGTAAATCAGAAACGGATCAGAAGAAATTTTACTTTTTTGATTGTGCTGAACCTATTCACACAACTCTGAGGTTGTAGAGGATTTTGTCTACCTCGGGACGATGATTACCGGCGACAACAACATCAGCCTGGAGATACGAAGAAGAATTACTCTTGGAAACCGATGCTATTACGGGCTCAGTAGGGAGTTCAAGAACAGAGCCTACTCTCGAAGAACAAAAATAGCGCTATACAAGTCGCTCATTATCCCATTCCTGCAATACGGCGCAGAAGCTTGGACAATGACAGCAGCGGATGAGAAGGCGATTGGCGTGTTCGGGCGAAAAATTCTTTGCAGGATTTATGGACCTTTAAAAGTTGGCGATCGATTCCGCATTCGAATGAATCAGGAACCGTATGAGCTCTATAGGGACATCAGTCTAGTCAAGCGCATAAAGCAACAGCGACTGCGCTGGTTAAGACATATAATCCGGATGAATGAAGAAGCTCCAGTAAAAAAGACGTACAAAACGAAGGCGGCCGACTTTGGAGGACAAGTCAGGAGGGGTAGCCCACCACTAAGATGGAATGTTCAAGTGCGGAAAGACATTTCCAACCTTGGTATGAACAACTGGTGCCAGCTTGAACAAAGCAGCAGCGAGTGAAGGGCATTCATAGCAGAGGCCAAGACTGTCAAGCTGTTGTGATGCAACCATCGGGCCAATAAAGAATAAGAAGAATATATTCAGTTAAGCGAAACTGTATACTTTGCGCTTAACCAATCAGCACTTTAGTCAGTCTGGAGACAACACTATTCAAGTTATTTAAGGTTTAAGAATGTTCATTCAAGTTAAAACATATTTCCAAAGAAGTAGTAATATTCGGCTTAGCTCCAAAAAATTACTGGTTTTTTGTTCTTTGAAACAGTCGACGTATCCTTTTACATCCCCAGAGCTCGCAGACAAAGAAAAATCAGCTCCAATATGCAGGACAGATCGCTCAAATAATGACTTCTGTGTCATTATTGGCAGACGTCAAACTATGTCCGCTAAAAGGAAATCAAAGGTAGGGTGGGTGCAGAAGCGTAGCTACAGTACACCTTAGTAGCTTAACCCAGTGTGGGCCTGAAATTCATTTTGCTTTCGTTCTCTCTATTTCTCTCATTCATTTGCCTAGTTTCTCCATCTTATTCTTTTGTGTCTTTTCTTTAAATAAAAAGGCTTGAAGGGATTCTTCTTTAATATGTATGGTAGAGTGTTAGGATAGAGTCAAAGAACCCCCCCCGCAGGCTGTTTTGCTAGTTGAATATAAAAGAATCCCAAACCGACGACGTCTCTAACATGAGTAAACGCATAGCAGACCCAGAGATTTTCAGTTGCCACAATGCGAACTATACTATGACATTACATATTTGGCGTTTGTCCTAGACGAACCAGATCAAAGAATCCTCTTTCAATCCAAAACCACATTAAGCCGAATTCCAGCATATGTTCCTCGAACAGATCAAGACAAGTTTAATTTCAGCGGTTTGGAAAGCAGAAATACAGAACGGGACTCATCAGGCAAAGGAGATAACAAAATTGGCTGCACGGCGCGTGTAGAAACGTTAAAATTGCACACGCAAAATGAAGAATTCAAAAAGCTACACGTGGCGCGCAGAAGAGCTACACGTAACGTGTAGGATTTCAATATCCAAACGTCGCGTGTAGAAAAGCTTAATACTGAGTGGGCAAATGCAAAATCTACACGACACAGGAAAATCAGCTTATTTCCAAATAACTTCTACATTTTTCATGCAGCAATCTGAATACCACATGAACGTGTAGGTTTTCTACACGCGGCGTGTGGATATTGAAATCCTACATGCGCATGAGTAAATTTTAAACGAAAAATGTAGCTCTAGCTCTAAATCAGTACTGAATTCTTACATTTTCCGTTTAGAAAACTGATCTCGACACGCGACGTGTAGGCCGCGTTTAGAAATGAGAAAGCTAAACACGGCGTGTAGAAAAGCTACACGTAACGTGTTGAAATGAAAAAGCTAAACGCGGCGTGTAGAAAAGCTACACGCCACGTGTTGAAATGGTAAAGCTAAACGCGGCGTGCGGAAAATCTACACAAACGTTATGGGTTGAAAATTCCGGTCGAAACGTGTAGAAATCCTACATTTTCGTGTAGATTTTGCATATTTTTTTTTCTCTGTGTAGTAGAGAACGTGCTCTTTAAAGATCTTTTGCTGTTTCATGAAAGTGTTTTGCAGCGTATCGGGATCACGGGGTAAATGTAGCTGGCATTGAAGCTGTCGCGCGTAGTTACAAGCTCTGTATAGTTTTCGATAAACCTGCTACGATCCTGTTTCACATCGTTTTTAGTTATACTGAAGCTTGACAAGAGTAATTTCTGTCCTTTTTTGGTGATCAAAATCAGAAAAAGTGAGTAACCCACATCCTCATAGGAACGTATCGCCAGCTTTGATGTTGGATGAGTGAAAAACTACTGCATTTAGGACACATACATGGTGGTAAAACAGAGTATGAAAATGATGAACTTTAGATGTTTTGCTGGGATTCGTTGACAAGGGAAACAAGTGGCCCAATAGGCCACGTATGCTCTGTGCATTCAGCAGGATATTCGACAGGCTGAAGTCTTCATAGGACAGTCAAATTTGAGAATTTGATGTGTTAATTGATAAATCACTGTTAAGTCACTGTTAAGTTACTGCTAAGTCACTGTCAAGACACTGTTTAGTCACTGTTAACTGACTGTTAATCCCTCGAACCCTCCCACTCCACACACCAACAAACACACAAACAAAGCGAGTGATTTTGCACATACAAAATGCAAAGACAAAGCGTAGCCAAAAGAATCTGTCGCAAAAACAATATCATTCCAGTTTTACTTCCACAGTAAAAGAGGTTCGACCTAAAAAAAATTCCAGTCTAGTTGGAAAAGACAAATTCCTTAAATGTTAAGGCTGATTTGCCCGGGATAGGTATTCATTTTAGACCCATGGTTTCTTGGCGAAATTTGTTTTAGAGTTTTCCGTAGATTTCGATATTTTTATACGCTTTTAAAACACTTACCTTACTTTGAATGAAGCAATAACACGACTACATCGATATTCGCAGTGCAATGTGTCTTTCTATTTCGCACCAATGGTTATTCTTGACTTGCTCGCAATTGGGTTATCGATTACCAATAAGAAAACTCGATACTTAAACAAAAATAATATCAATTTGATACTATTTGATGTAAAAATGATATTTAATTGACCTTAATTTTTCATTCAATGAAGCCAAATTGCGGATAAAGGTAATTAAACAGAAAAGATTTCAACTGGAACCGCTTCTTAATGCTTACTAGCGTCATAGAAAGAAACTAAGGTTAAAAGCTTCAAGCGTTTTAGCTGGACTTAAGTGACCAAGCAGAGTTCTCCTTTTTCGGGTTCAAAAATTTGAATCAAAGACCGTTTTGCTTTATAAGTCTGATCAAATTGAGGTCAACTCAAAGTCTACCCCCGTCTTTCAGTTTCCCCTTTGAATGTTAAGTCATTACCAGCAAATGTACCGTAAAACAAACACGTTTCGCTCTCTTCGCCCATATAAAGTCATACGTGTGTGTGTAGCAAGAAAGCTGAACAATCGCGCGTCATAATCGTTTGTAGCGACTAATTTATGATCCTAATGGCGGCTAATTAACACCATTTTCCACAATTGAAAGATTTTCCATTAAATAAAACACTTTATGGAATTGCCCAAGAGCACGCAGTGAGAGCCTAAGCCAGAGTCAAGTCAACTCATCCACATCCACAACTGAACGATTGACTTGGTCGCGGGTTCCCGTGTTCCCTTGTGGGCAAGTCAGTTGCGGAAGTTCGAGGCATTCGCAGCTCAAATGGAGCAAAACACACACACACACAAACAACACACTCGCAGACTCAGTAAAAACTCCAAAAAGCCAAGAAGTGCAAACAAAGCAGACCCCAAATGAAGGGCTGGTAGAAGGAGTCAAGTTTTGTGGAGGGAGACAGACAGCAAATTGACGGCGCTGCAAATCGACAAAAAAAATAAAGTCACTGGCCATTCTTAACGCATGAATGGCGGCCCATAGAAAATATCAAATAGAAATAGAAACAGGGGAAACAAGACTGTAAGAGTCGAAGTTTAAATACTCTTAAGAAGCCAGAAAAATAAAGTGAAAAACGCACCCTTTTATGCAGAAGTCAGCTTCAGAGATACTGGCATCTGCTATAAACTAAAAAGAAATTAAAAGAGTTCTTCTGCCAAAATTAAACGCGCTAAAGACAAGAGTGTGGGAGAGGCTCGGCTTGGAAAGAATAAGCCTCAAATAAATTGATCATATAGGTACAAAATTTAACCTACGCAGAGATTCTTATAAATGAACTACGTTTTTAGAGGTTTTAATCGGTAGAGTCAACCAGGGTTGTGCTGCTGGCATTATTTTCTTCAATTAGCATTAATAATTGGTAATGCTAAATAATAATGCTTAATTTTAATTGGCATTGAAATGAAATAATTTCAATTAAAAATTCTCAATTGGCATTGAAATGAAATAATTTCAATTCAAATTTCTTGTCATTGAAATGAAATAATGCCAATTCAAAATACAAAAAAAAAAATATATATATATACAAAATTACACCCAGCGCCACAAAAAAAGCCGCAGTCTAAATATTCACATACTTGTATGTTTTCTTGCTTGGGGTTTCTATAAATGTTTTCCGAATTGTCCAATTATTTTTTTTACTGATTAATGGAATATTTTTAAATAAAAGTGCATAGCAATTTTTATTTTATGAATGTTAGTTTTTTAGAAAAAGGTTTTTTTCCAGACCCATATTAATTTTGGTGACTTTTCATAATTATGACAACTTTAAGAAACAAAATTATAATAATTATAATAGTGCATATACTCAACAAATAATGATTTTTTTTCCAAAAGTATACTTAATTTGCTATAATCTAATATATATTTTGTATCAAATTAATGTTAATTTTGTAACTTTGTAGTACCCCCTTTTGCTTTAATTACACATTTTACCCTATTGGGCATCGAATTGTACGAAGCGCTTAAATATTCCTCAGTGATATCCTCAAACCATACTTTTTCTATCACATCCTTCAATTCTACCATGGTTTTAGGCTTCCTTTTTTTTATTTTCGCAGCCATAAGGGCCCAGACATTCTCTATTGGGTTGAGGTTAGGGCTGTTTCCGGGCCAATTTAGGGACTTAATCCCCAATTCTTCATTCAAAATTGTTATCTTCGTGAAGAAGGAGATCAAAATTAATTGATTTAGTTGTTTTAATAACAAAAGCTCACTGAATTACTTACAGATCGAGCCCGATGGCAAGGTGCAGAATCATCTTGAAAAATAGGATCTTCTTCTTTCTCACTTATTGCCTCAATGCTAGGCACAACTCCACTTAAAATTATATCTTAATATTTTTCGGCGTTCACCATACCCTGAATCATTAAAATTGATTCAGTTTTATATTTAGATATGCTTCCCCATATCATAATGTATGGTGAATGCTTAACGGTTCCCACACAGCAATTTTCCAAATATCGTTCGCCCTTTCTACGGCGCAACTTACAAGAGCCATCGGGTCCAATGAGATTGAATTTGGACTCATCCGAAAATATGACTCGTGACCATTCGGAATCATTCCAATTTTTTTTTCCTTGGCCCAGTTTAGCCGATTTTCCTTCATTCTTTTATTTAGGAGTGGCTTTTTTGCAGGTGTCCTTGCCATTAAACCCACTTCATTTAAACGACGTTGAATTGTTCGGGTCGAAACATCCTTTGCAAATTGTTGCCGTACCGCAGATGCTATCTCAGCTGCATTTTTAAAGCGATCCTGCAGGCTCGTTTTCATGATAATACGATCTTCTCGTGCTGTGGTGCATTTTTTATTTTTTTAAAAATCGACGCACTGAACTTTCATTACAATCTGTCTGAGCTGCTATTTGACGATTTTGTACATTTTGTTCAGATAATAAAATAATTCTCTCCTTCTCCCGAATACTGAACTGCTTTCCTTTAGGCATACTTTTAAAGGTGTCTTCAAAAATAAAATTCTAGAAAAAGCTATTTTGACAACTGAGCTCTTGAAATGACGAATCTATGTGAAGAATATTTAAGGGAACCCCCCAAAAAAAAAATATGAGCATAGAACGGCTTTTAGGGAAATTCCCGCATAGTGATGGTAAAAATTCATAAATTTTCGAGGTGCGGCTTTTTTTGTGGCGCTGGGTGTAGCTATGAAGGGTCTCAGGCCAAGCAACGTGGGCATGGTTTGAAGGTTTGTGGAAAGAAATTCATAATATAAATTAAGATTGTGAGCACTCTGGCCCTACTTTAGATGTAATGACATTTGGAAAAAATGCAACCGTACGAAATCTGCTGAAATTATAAAAACATAACAACGTGTGCACTGAAAACGCCATGCGCGACGAGGTGGAACTCACTATTCGACTCCCTCAAGCATTTGCTGGGTGTCAAAGACAAGTTCCTGGAGCTGTGTTCTCAGCTGGATGTGCCCGAGATAAGTAGAAAAATACTGCAGACTCATGGAACCAATTGCAGTGGGTCTCGACTTCCTCCAAAAGCAGCACAGCATGTTCTCAGACGAGTTAGGGCATAGCCGCAACTAAAGGACCTTAGCGAGAGGGTACCGCACTCGCTAAGTACGCGTACCTTAGCGAGGTGAGGCGCACTGCAAAGGGAGCATTGCTACTTGTGCTGGACAAAGTTTCGGATCCCAAAACGGCGGAGCTACAAAGCGCGGTCCAAAAAGATCTTGGTGCTTCTGCTGAAGTAGAATCAATTACAGAGACCACCATTGTAGAGATACGAGACATCGACGAAGTCTCAGATGCTGATGAGGTCGCTGTTGCCTTCTACGACTAGCTAAATTTGAGAATCCCGAATACCACAGTCAGCCTAAGGACAGCCTATATGCGAACGCAGACGGCAACACTAAAGCTGATCCCGGAAGTGGCAACAGGAAAATTCGATTTGGCTGGGTCTGGTGCAGAATTCGACCAAAATTAGTAACTAGAAGATGCTACCAGTGCTTGGAGTTTGGCCACAAAAGCAAGCATAAGTGCACGAGGCGCTGCTATAACTGCGGAGGTGAAAACCACTTAGCGAATGCCTGTGAGGCTGAGCCGATGTGCATGCTATGCACTCGGCACAAAATAAAGGACAGTAAGCATTCTACATCGAGCACGAAGTGTTCCTTCTACCAAAGGGCGATCCACAAAATGAAACTGTTACAGCTCAATCTTAACCACTGTGCGGTGGTCCAGCAATTGCTGGAGCAAACCATAAGAGAGCATGATATAGATGCAACAATTATTAGCGAGCAATACAGGAACTCCCAACGTTTGTCTCAATAAAAGTGAAATTTCACCGGCTGGACGAAAGTAGAGCGCTGAATGTCTTGCATGGCAAGCTCATAGAGCGTTTCAAGGGTTTCTTTGAAGGGCCTCCCCAATGCGAAGACTCCATTATGGCAGCAATAACGTGTCCAGATATAAAAACAAAATTCATCCAAGAATTATGTCGCACGGCAGTGGGTTGGTCACCGGAAAGAGCTGAGCTATCTTTTAAAAAGCGCCGAGAAGTTTCAGACCGATTCGCCACCTACAACGTACATAAGTGCGCCGGCAGTATCATCAGGTGTGTGCTTACAATCCTCTTTTCGGGATGCAACACACTGATTTACATTATGAAATTCTTTCCACAAATCTTCAATCTTCTTTGAATTGGCATTATTTCATTTCAATGCCAATTGAGAATTTTGAATTGAACTTATTTCATTTCAATGCCAACAGAGAATTACGAATTGAAACGATTTTATTTCAATGCCAATTCAAAATTTATGAAATTTCTGCCAATTAAAAACTTTCAAAAATAATGTTAATGCTTAAGGCACAACCCTGGAGTCAACTAAAGCAATCAGTAGAAATTAATTTATGTAAAAACATAAGTGACTATTGTTAAGTGACTTCAGTTTGAAGACTGTTTTTCAGTGACTCTTGTTCAGTGACTCTAGTTTAGTGATCCTTGTTAAAACGACTTTTCTTTAGTGACGCTGGCTCAATGACTCTTGTTCAGTGACTTTTGTTCGGCGACTCTTGATAAGCGACTCTTGTTCAGTGACCCTGTTCAGAGACTCTAATTCAATGGCTCTGTTTCAGTGACTCTTTTTAAGTAACTCTAGTTCCGTGACTCTTGTTCATTGACTCTTGTTGTGACTCTTGATAAGTGACTCTTGTTCAAGTTCAGTTTAGTGACGTTTGCTTAGTGACTCTTGTTCACTGACTCTTGCTAAGTGAGTCATGTTTAGTGACATTTCATCAGTGACTCTTGCTCAGTGACTCCAGTTTAGTGACTGTGGCTCAGTGACTTTTGTTTCGTTCAAAGAATTTCCTTCAGTGACTCTGCTCAGTGATTTTGTTTAGTGACTCCTGTTTAGTGACTTTTGCTGACTCTTGTTGTTGTTTATTACATCATATTAGTGCTACAAGTTCATGGAGACTTTTGTTTATGGCACTAATCAAAGTTGGACATCGGTTTGAAAACAATACAAAAATACACTACGAAGTTCCTAGCTGTATTCTCAAGAATTGTGCAAATGCTTTATGCAAGCCTCTTTCCAAAATTTTTGAATTATCTCTACACCACAGCTTTTTCCCTAATATCTGGAAGGAATCCTTCATTTTACCACTTCATAAAAAAAGGAAGTAGAACTGATATTCAGAATTATCGTGGGATAGCAAAACTTTGTGCCATACACAAACTTTTTGAATTGGTTATAACTTCTCAGTTGCAGCACCAGTGTTGCTCTCTTATGTCTCCATCACAGCACAGGTTTATGAAGCGCCGGTCTACATCTACAAATCTTCTCGAGTTTACTTCCATAATAAGGGACGGATTCAAGCTGAAAAATCAGTCAGATGTCAGCTTCACAGATTTTAGCAAGGCATTTGATTCAGTTAATCACCTTTTGCTTTTAAAGAAATTATCACTTTTAGGTTTTCCTAACTCTTTAGTCAACTGGATTTCAATGTACTTGGCAATCCGCACACAGAAAGTCTTATTTAACAACACTCTCTCCAAGTGTGTTTACGTCACTTCTGGAGGGAGTCACCTAGGACCGTTGCTTTTTGGATTATTCATAATCGACCTTCCTTCTGTCATTGTAAATTCTCATGTGTTGATGTATGCAGACGATGTTAAAATTTGTATGCAGCTCACAGACTCCGATTCACATTGTCTGCTGCAAAATGACATTAACCACTTTCAATCTTTGTGCATTAACAACTTGCTGTACCTTAACCACTCCAAAGGTAGTGCTATGTGTACTGCTCATGCGTATGGTCACCACAGTATGCAACATACCAGGGCCTTATTGAGTCGGTGCAGAAGCAATTTCTCTTGTTCGCCTTACGTGGACTAAACTGGGAACAACACCGTCGCCTGCCTTCGTATGTGGACAGACTACGTCTATAAAGCCTACCGTCTCTGCAAGATCGTAGAATCTGTCATGGAGTTATGTTCCTTCATAAACTAATAAATAGCATTATTGATTCTGGTTTTCTTTTGAGCCATACTAATATTTCAATCCCAGCAATTCTACGCGACAGTTCGGACCAATTTTCTTAAATATAAGAAGATCTAATTTCGAATCTCACGACCGTACGTTGTATAACGATTTATACCATTTGTTAAATTCGGAGAGTTCGATGTTGGAAAATGTTTCTAATATTTTGACATACTTATCTTCCCAGGGATTGTAAGTCTTTGCCTCCGCCCACCTCACTTATTACTTTTAAAAACTCAAAATGGAAGAAGAGTTATATTTGTGCTATTTTTGGAGTTGGTGTTCTAAACTTTTCTTAAATAGTGTTGCGCTTTTTATCGATTTAATGTTGTTTGGTAATAATTCCCAAGTTGAATAGCAAATGGGAAGTAATGGAAGTCTGAGGTAGCGAGTTCATTTTTAGGGCAGATAAGATTTTTAGATCGTTTAGACTCAGCAAAATCTAGTATAAGACGGCTCTGAGGTGTTAACTATGTTGTGCAGGAAAATCAGAGCTCTCAAGCAAGTCCACGAGTTTAACGGAATGTTCAAAATTTTCTCTGCAAATTCGGAAAATGTGATCCTAACGTTTTTTGTTGTAGACATAACAAGCTATATTGTTGAAAGCAACAACATTAAGTTAAGATTTAGACTTTGCAATACAACTACCAAACACTTCCACACCGTATAAAATCGAAGGTGCTATGTATGTTTTTGCAATCAGTTGTTCAATATGTGTTGGTATGAAACATTTCGTTAGGATTAAGGATTATGTCTTGCTGATTGTTTGTCATTCAGCAGAGAGTTTACCTGTATGAACTTAGATATTTGACAACACATGACTTGCTCAAATGCTTTTGACAAGAACGGTAATATGGAGATTGGACGATGCTCATTGTTGTTTTTTTGGAATTGGCAGTATCTTTGCTATTTTCCAGGCATGAGGAAAAGTGGAAGTCTTTAATGCTGTGTATTATAAATGCGAGTTTGAGCAAGAAGAATTTTAATACATTTTGCAATTGACTTTACTTTTAGAATAGAAGATAGGACATCACATTGATCAACACATACAAAATTAAAACATGTAACTAGACAATTATATACATCGGAAGTCAGATAAGTATTTTCAATGATATCAGGTTCTTCAGATTGGGTACTTTTCCGTTTAGATTATTGGGATCAACATCTTTCGATTCAGCCGACCTTGGTTTACCTACCCCTAAGCAATTAATTTTCATACAAAACTGGTAAGACGATATTGCACTTGTAAATTTTGAGACATAGTAGTTTCTTTTTGCAGAGTTGTTTAGTTACTTTTCTTCAATGACTCTGGCTCAGGGCATATTGTTCAGTGATTATTGTTCAGAGTCTCTAGTTTAGTTGCCGTTTTTCAGTAACTCTTGTTAAGTGACTCTAGTATGGTGACTCTTGCTCAGTGACTCTTGTTCGGTGACTCTTAATAAATATCTTTTATTCAGTGACTTTTCTTCAAAGACCCTTGGTTTAGGGGTTTTTGTTCAGTGACTTCAGTTGAGTGAATGTTGCTCAGTGGCTCTTGTTCAATGACTCTTATACAGTGACTCTTGAAAAGTGACTCTTCAATGATTTTTCTTCATTAGCTTCTCTGGCTTAGGGACTCTTGTGCAGTGACTCCAGTCCCGTGACTTTTGTTCGGTGACTCTTGTTCAGTGAATTTTCTTGTGATTTTGGATCAGGGACTCTGATTTATTGTTTTTGATCTGGGACTTATTTTCAGTGAATGCTTTTTGGCGACTCTTTTTTAGTGACTTTTGTTCAGATACTCTTGTTCAGTGACTCCAGTCAGTGACTCTTGTGCAGTGACTTCAGTCCCGTGACTTTTGTTCGGTGACTCTTGGTTGGTGACTCTTGTTCAGTGAAATTACTTCAGTGATTTTGGATTAGAGACTCTGCTTTAGTGTCTTTTGATCAGGGACTTATGTTCAGTGAATCTTTTTCAGTGACTTTTGTTCAGTGACTCTTGATGAGGGACTCTTAGTTAGTGACTCTTATTGATTAGCGACTCCTGTTCAGTAAAATTTTCGCAGTGACTCTGGCTTCTTGTTTGATTAGGGACTCTTGCTGAGTGACTCTTATTCAGTGACTCTTGTTTAGTTACTAATGCTTAGTGAATGTTGATAAAGAATTTTTGCTAAGTAACTCTTGCTCATTGACTTTTTATCTAGTGATCCTTGCTTCAGCCACAAGATAGAAATGGAATTGACCCGATTATAGCCTTCAGTGTGCCTATGGCCGAATTTATTGCAAAAACAATCTTATCCGTGTTCTTTCGTAATCTCTTTTAAATCCCAGCTAAAAATAAATATACCCCTTCGATCAGTGTATGATAAAAGAAAAAGTGTTTGTACATTTGAAATGCATTCGGCCGTTCTCTCAGCGCCCATTTGGCTGGCCCAGGACTGGGAACGGGTGTCCAATCGCTTGTGACGAACGATGCGATCTTTTGAGGCGGCGGCGGCAGCACAGAGACTATGGACTCAGAGTCAAGTCACAGCTGACAACTCACTGAGCGCGCAATGATTAATCGCACAATTGTGCGCCATTGCCTAAACGTAAACGAAAACGGCAGCCAACAGGCAGATACAGATACACACATACAGACAGACAGACATCGATAGAGAGCAGCCCTTTTTCTGCTAGTTTTTCATTTTTTAATTGCAATCAAAAGTGTTTGCCGGAAACCATTTACCAAGAGCCTGTCACCAGGCTCAGCGATTGCGGTCGCTCAAAATGGGAGAAATTAAAAGGGCGATTACTTTACGCTCTGATTGAGGGGATCTGTGGGCCCACGCATCGAATGCCACGATCTTTAACCCTCAGCTCAAGCGTGGCATGTAATTGAAAAGAAGGCTGATTAAAATTCCAAAAGAATTCCAGGCCACGATCGGCACCTGCAAAAGCAGCACGATCTTCGCTTATCAGTTGCCTGCCCATCTAGCGGGTAATGTGTGCTCCCAATTGGTGGAAGCAGGAAAAAAAAAATCTCTGCCCAGCTGATCTATGATCTGCTATCTCGAAAGTGATGAGACAAGACGAAGAAGAAAAAAAAAATGCCAACACAGAATCTTGCTCAACAAGGACGCAACATGCCAGGCAACATTCTAGCTCTGCACGTCGAACGCCGGCGGTGACATCTTGTCAGCAGCAGAGAAAATCATGATCAACAAAATGTGTTCACAGTGTTCGGTCAATCCCAGAGCAATGCCACAAAACATTTCTATTGGACGCCCAAGACAACGACGACGATGACCACGAGATCATCTTTATCGATCGGTACAAACAGGCCGAGGCAGTTTGTTGACAGCAGTCCGGTAGGTTCACACATAAGTGAGGCATCATTCAAGATGTCATTCGAACCGATTAAAAGGTGCACACACACACACACACACAGTTTTTAAGGAGCTGCTGTTAGCCCGGTGGTCGCACGATTCATCCAACGAACGATCAAACGATGACACGCATCGTTGCAGTAGTATTTTTTTTAGCGCCAAATAATCTGGATTCGTTTTTTAAGGAACATTTTATGGAATTCGATTTACACTCGCAAAAAAAACAGGGTAGACTTTCAGCGAAAGTTTTGTTTAAATCAATTAACAATGCATTAACAGTATGTTAAGTTAACAGTGCTGTTGGCAGTATTTGAGCTGCTATACCGCCGTGGAATGAATGTTTTAGTTGAGGAATGACATTAAGGAGTTCTTAACGTCTATAATAGAGCCATCTATAGAAAATAGGTGATAGTAGTCGTTGCAAGCAAGGCACAGGCAACGGAAGGGGTCTCGATGAGCATAGTTCGTCAATCGGGGCGGTAAGTAGATTGGTGTGTAGTGTCTAGAAGCTCTAAGTGGCACTGACAAATTAATTAGAAATAAAAGAGCAATGGAGTCAATCTGGTCAGCCAAAAGCTTGTGGATGAAAATAACAGAATGACAGATTCTTCTGGATTTAAGTGACGGGAGGTCAATTAGGCGCAATCTCTGTTCATAGGGGGGTACATGGATGGTAGTGTCCCAGTTTAGGCCACGAAGGGCAAAAATCAGAAACTGTTTCTAAACTGATTCGATTTGATCCTGGTAAGTCAGGTAATGCGGTGACCAGAGTATTCGTAGAGATACGGCTTAGTTCTGTGAAAAGTCATAATATTGCACTTTGCAATATTAAGAGGAAGACGATTCAGGTGGCACCAAGCACTCAGAGCATTTAAGTCACTTTGTAGTAGAAGTGGAGAAACTGGATCGTCAAATGACGCGCAAAGCTTGAGATCATCAGCGTACATAAGGGCAGTTGAATAGGAAAGAACTTGCGGGATGTCGTTAATGAATAGGTTGAATAACAATAGACCAAAATGACTGCCCTGGTGGAACTCCAGAAGTGACGTGAACGATTTCGGATACAGCAGACTTAAAACGCACACGTTGAAACCGATTGGAAAGGTATGATCTGACCCAGCGGAGAAAGTTGGATGGAAGACCTACTAAACATAATTTATGTAGAAGTAAATTATGATTCACTGAATCAAGGTAGGTAGGTAGTTCCGGCTGGCCCTTTGGAGGAACCACACATACACACACACACAGTGAGGCCGGGTGGTTTTTCTGGGTACCATTAGAAATCCAAGACAATCTTTGACGTTTTGGCAAATGCCAATAGTTATTTGGGAGACTTCCTTCCCGCCTCTTCAAGAGAGGTGAGACTTGGGGAGTGCAGATGTCTTAATCTCGTCTTAGCGATCACTGGGCAGCTGCAGATGAGGTGTTCCAGAGTTTCGACGACTCCAGGTTCATTACATTTCCTGCAGATGTCCGCTAGTCCTGCATGAGCAGCTGCTAGGCAGTGACCAGTTAGTATGCCTATAAGCAGTCTACAGTCTCTTCTTTGGAGCTGTAGCATATAGTGCGTGAGTTTTTTGTCTCTTGTCTTGCACATGATTTTTGAGATTCTGCAGCCGGTTGTGTTCTTCCACTTTTCCTTTGCTTCTTTCTCGGCTATCTCCTTCATCTTGCTGTGTAGCGTCTGTATAGATATGTTTAGTGTTGCTTCTTGGCTTAGTGCGGTTCCGGCTTTTGCAAGACTGTCAGCTATTTCGTTTCCATCAATGCCCCGGTGGCTGGGAATCCAGTAGATTTGCACCTTTCTAGAGATGCTGAGGGAATCTATTGCCTCCCTGCTTGTCAGAACATTTTTGGAGTTAATGGTGTGTCTCTGCATTGCTTTGATTGCCGCTTGGCTGTCAACGCATATGTTTATTTGGTTGTTTGGTGCGTATTGTTCTGCCTTATTGCGAAGACCGCCTGGAATATGGTGCAGTGGTCTGGCAGTTTATAGGAGAGCCTCAATTCCGGCTCATCACAGTATACAGCGGCTCCGACTCCTGAGGCCATCTTGGAGCCGTCTGTAAATAGGTGCATTGCTTCCTGGGCCAGTCCTGTACGCCAGTCTTCTGGTCCCAGTAATGCTGATGCACCTGTGAAGTTGGTTTTTGGGATCATGTAGTCCGTGCTACTGTTGATCACTCTACCCACCATGCTGTGTCCATAGCTTTGTAGCGCCATGGTCCTTTGCGCAAGGAGGCATGCTTGGATGTCCAGGGGGTTGACTCCTAGGATGTGTTCGAGTGCTTTTGTTGGAGCGGACCTCAGCGCCCCCGTCATGCAGACTAATGCCTGCCGCTGGGCCTTTTCCATCAGCTTTAAATATGTGGACTTCTCCGTGACTTGCCACCATACCAATATGCCATGTAGTAGTATCGGACGCATTATTGAGATGAAGAGCCAGTGCGTTAGACTTGGTGATAGGCCCCAAGTGCTGCTTAGCATCTTCTGGGATGCATATAGCGCATTGGTTGCCTTTTTCACCCTTTCCTGCACATTGAGTCTCCATGACAGTTTACTGTCGATTACTACTCCAAGGTATTTTACGTTGTTCTTTGGCGTTAGCTGTATTCCATTTATCGTAGGTGGAGTCCATTGCGGTACCTTGTATCTCTTGGTGAAGAGAATTAGGTGCGTCTTCTCCGCATTGATACTGAGTCCGGCTTCTGTGGCCCACTTTAGTATCTCTTTGAGAGTAGAGTCCATGATTGAGTTAAGAGTCGATGGACATTTCCCCATGATAATTATGCTTATTTCGTCAGCATATGCGGTTATCTTGGGTGCTTTCCTGCGGAATTTTCGTAATAGTTCGTTGACCACAAGGTTCCATAGAAGGGGCGACAGGACTCCGCCCTGAGGCGTTCCTCCATGTGCCTCTTTCGTCATGGTTGTGGTACCCCACTCGGCTTGTACTCTTCTGCAGCTCAGCAGGTTGTATATCCAGGAGTACAATGCCTTGTGCATTGCTAGTGCCCTTAGTCTTCGCATTATCGCTTCTGTGGTGACGTTGTTAAATGCACCAGATATATCTAGGAATGCTCCCAGGGCAAATTCCTGATAGTACAGTGCCTTCTCGATGGTGGCTACTAGGGAGTGTAGCGCCGTTTCCACCGATTTCGATTTCCCTTTCGTGTAGGCGTGCTGATTGTTCTCCAAGGTCAGTTTCAAGCCTTCTCTTATGTGGAGATCTAGTAGTTTTTCCATTGTTTTGAGCAGGAATGATGTGAGGCTTATGGGTCTGTAGTCCTTTGGTTGCACATGACTGCATTTTCCCGCTTTTGGCAGGAGTACAACTCGTGCTGTCCTCCAGACCACAGGTACAGCGCGTTGAAGCCTTTGCTTCGAGTGGGCGTCGATAAGCAAGTTTGCCCAAGCAGGGTTGAGGTTGCAGAGTCAATAGTACAGGGTAATGTACTCCGAGTAGAGACTTTCGTTTGCCACTCGCTGTGGACGTTTTTTTTTGACAATGTTGTTGTTGTAGCGACTGGTTTGACAAGTATGTACGTGGTATGAAAAGAAAAGAAGAAAGAAAAAGGGGAGTGAAAAATTAGTAGATGTTGATATTAGGAACCCAAGTTCAATTCGAGGAAGGTGGCTGCCTCGATAGGATGAGTCCATAGTGTGATGGGTGTGAGTGTAGTGGGGTTTCGTGTGCAGTTAAACAGGTTTACTGTGTCATGTGGTCCCTGAACACATTTCGGGCAATATGTCTGGATTGACTGTTTAATTGCCTACTCTTTACGGAGCGTAGTTGTGCAAGTGTTGTTCTTGTGGGTCTTGGTAGTGTTCTCTCGCTCTGGTCTATAGGCGGGGGGGTCTGCCACCGAGGACAACGCTGTTGTGCATATTGTTGATGGTGTTTTCAACCATGGTGGTTGGGTGCCCCATTTCTGGCTTCTATGCACTCGGATTGCATCATCGGTCGAGAGCCGAGAAGATGCACTATTGAAGGCTGATAAGTTTTTAGATAAAAGCGAACTGGTTTGTCCCTTCTGCACATTGCTTCGTCAGTACTATTGTGGTTTGGGTGGGATGGGTTTTGACTATTTATTAAGAATTGTTCGGAGAGCATTTCGTTGTGTTGCCTTACAGGTAGCATTTCGGTCTCCTGGTGTAGATGGTCTGGGTGCAACATCATGTGGCATCCTATTGCCACTAGGAGGGTCGCATTTTGGACTGTTTGCAGGTTCCTCCATTGTGTGTCACTGATGGATGGAGACCATAAGGGGGCAGCATAGACAATTTTTGACAATTGTTGTGGGCTTTGTTTGCCACTTGTTGTGGACTTTAAGTTGAGATCAAGAACCTGTAGGCTTATGGTCGATCAGGTATGGGGATCGTTGTGCAAGAACATTGGCGATGAAGATCCATATTCAGCTGCGCTACGTACTTTCACAAGTAGGAACAATCGTCTGGCAGGCGGCGTTCAATGTCAGAGCTGAAAAATTGGTCAGATGCTAAGCCAAAGTGAGATCGGTTACATTTAGATACATAGTTGACTGAGTGTAGTGTAAAATCGTGTAAATTGGCCTACAGCAGGGAGTGGAATGTTTTCGGCACGTGAACAGCAGGCGTGGGCAGCGGGCAGCAGACATGGCTATATCAACTCAGCTCGTCATGTTGATCAAGAATATATGCATATACTTTATGGGGTCGAAAATATTTCCCTTTTTACTCTACAAGTCAAGAGTGAAGTGAGCAACTGAACAATAAAGAACTATAAACAGCAATCGAATAAGCACTAGGGTTACTTGCTCTCAGTTCTTGAGAGAAGCTTGAGCCATTTTTTCCTTTTTTTACTTGCTCACAGTTAATTAAGCTGCTTAACGCTGGGAATTAGCAGTTTCATGGCTTATCTGCCAAATGCAGACTTGAAATTTGACGCCATTAGCACAAATGATACTTAATTTTGCGCCACCCTGTGAAGAGATACTTAATAATGGCGCGTTTAATCCACCAGAAAATGGTAAACTATTTTGCTCTAGCTGCGTCCTCTTTCTTTCTCTCCGTTCTTTTCCTTTTTGAATGGCCATAAACCAGCTGGCAGGCTAGTTACCGATTTATTGATTTTAATTGCAACCCGAGACGTTTATTTGCAATAAGAATGCGCAAAAAGAAGGCAACTGTAGCCTAGCGCACTTGGACACGGACAGAGGAGTCCCCCACCGAGCGTTGGGGCATATCATGACATTTTATTGTGTTGTCAGACGGAAAAGTGCTTATTACGCATGCGCAACGGCGTCTGATAATTGTGGGGTGCCGCCGCCATAGACACAGGGAGGAGGAGCAGGAGGCCGCTGCTCGTAGCCAGTTTACTTGTCGTTGTTGTTTACGCCAGCGATTGTTTTACAAATTAATATTATTTTATGATATCGCGTTTGTTTTGCTAATTGTTGCATGTGTGGCGTAGATTGCATTTCCCAGAGGTACCCAACCAAAGAGTCCCCACAGACAACTCACCCCGTCCGGTAGCCGGTGCATTTTGACAGTTTTACGAGCTCGACCAGCATTGAAATGAATACCTGCTAGCAGGCGGAGACGAGCATAGACAAGGATGAAGACGAAGACGCGTCGCCGCTCTGGGGGTAGCGGCAGCCGGCCAGTGAGTTGTGGCCATGTCCATGAGTTTTGGAATGCGGCAAACCACCCAAACATAGGAAGCCTCTAATGAATGTTTAGGCAGAGCATCATAAATTGTTTGCCAGGATGCCAGGAATAGGAATAGGGGGGTTTTTTTTTTTGGTCAGTCAATGAATTGTGAATACTCTGACTATGTGACAAGTTTCAACCAAAAGGCTTCAATATGGAGGGACTAGATATGATCTTAGTTTATGCTTGAACCCATGTTGCGGCGGTTGCCGTTAGCGCACGGGCATTGAATTTTGTTTTGCTTATAGCTCAACTACATTTTTGTTTAAGTCGCTAGTAAACTTGGGGTATCAATAAATCATGCTTTTTGCTACATCTAACTAAAACCGTATTATTCCGCCTTAAAAAAAAAGGGGAGGATAAGAGGTTTTTCTCAAATGACGGGGGAGTTAGACAAGCTTTATCTGTACATCTCTATTAATACTGGAATATTGAACTAAATTAAGAAAATTATAATTATGAAGATAATGGAAATCTGATATTGTTACGACCCTGCTTCTTGTACTAGGGCTGACATCGGCTAGCTAGTCACCCCAGGGCGGAATACTTCCCAAGCCCGCAACGGGCACAATCACCACAATGAACGTTCCTCACAAAAATTAAGAAATTTAGACGTCATTTCACGGACGACGGTGACTTTGGCATGGTTGTTTTTGCCGGCAACGTTCCCACCCTTCCTGTGCAGCGGATTGTGGATGCGGATTCTCCCTCCGCCTGCCCTAAATCAGGAGATTGGCGGTCGGTTTAATCCATGCTGGTTTGGCGTCTCTTCTCCCTCATACTAAAAATTTACCACATCATTTTCAAATCGTTACAAGTTTTTAATCAGCGTACAAAAATTTCAGACATTTAGATTAACATACGACAATTTGTGAATAATATCTAGTTTTGTAAATAATTTATAATAATTTTTTATAGGCCTAACGGCTTCTGATTCTTCCCAACTGCTGAATCTCTTAACGAGAAATCGAATAGGCTAAGCAAGCTTCGTCTATGGGGAAGTTTTCATAACCTTGCAAATGCTGGATTTGAATTATCAGAATTTAAGAACAGTAACACTATAATCAAAAATCTCCATTTTCAGACCGAACGGTCCTATGGCAGCCAGAAGATATAGTCACTCGATTTTGACAGATTTTAGCAAATTTTTTTGAAAGCATTTAATCGGGTGTGTTCCAGAAATCTCAAGAGATTTTCGTACAAACAATTTGATTTGCGCACGGGCAATCTGGACAAACTTGTATCCATCTTGGGATTTGGATTTGATTGACGGCTACGAAACTGTGCAGAAAGCTTTGCCATGTTTCACAGAGATCGTTGGGTAGATCGTCATCCCAACTTAACTCTCTAAGCCAAATCTCCTGCATAAACATCTTGGCTTGGATGATGAAAGGTGCTAGCCAACCTGCTGGATCAAACAGTTTGGCGATCTGCGAAAGCACTTCGCGCTTTGTATAGGAAGATTTAAGATTGGGTTCAGAAGCTATGAAATAGAATCGATCACTGGTGGCTCTCCACCGAATTCCTAGGGTCTTGGCAGTACTGGCATCTTCTATCTCCAGGAATTCACTGTTGAGTAGATGCTCAACTGGTACTGCCCTAAGCAAACTCTTTTCGTTGGAGGTCCATTTTCGGAGGGGAAAACCGGCCGTGTCAATCGAGATAGCTGTTTCTTCCGAGTGAGCCCCTGCCAGCACGTCATCTACGTACATAAAGGTCTTTATGATCTCACTCGCTAAAAGATCTTGATCTTCAACATCAAGCGGAAGCTGCTGGAGGACTCGTAGAGCTAGGAACGGCGCACAGTTTACGCTTAATGTCACTGTGTTGAGCTCATAATCGTTCAGTTGACCTTCATGGTCTCGGAACAGGATTCTCTGATACGAAGTGTGTTGCGGATCTACTAGGATTTGCCGATACATTTTCGTAATGTCGGCATTAAAAACGAATTGAAAGCACCGCCACTTTAGCAATTGGATGGTTAGATCAGATTGGAGGGCTGGCCCTGGATGGAGAACGTCATTCAAGCTAACACCGTTAGTGGACTTGCTCGATGCGTTGAACACGACCCGTACTTGTGTGGTTGTACTGTCTGGCTTAAACACTGCGTGGTCCGCTGCCAGCAAAGGCTATTCTTATCCTGTTTCCTCATATGACTTCATAAGCTGCCCATCCATTTTTTTTTCTTTTGTCTTGAATGGTTTACTGTCGCTGAAATCTAACCTTTTTCCTGACCCAGATAATGTGCCATCGTGCATCTTAAAGCAATGCGCAGACTCGCTTGCCTATCCTATCCACATCTAGTTTTCCAAATCACTTGAGCAGTATAGGTTTCCAACTCCATGGAAAGAATCTTTCATTATTCCCTTACATAAAAAGGGTTCTCGTTCTGACATTTCAAACTACAGTGGCATTGCGAAACTCTCTGCAATATCTAAACTCTTTGAACAAATTATAACATCTCAGTTACAACACTCAGGCTGGAATGACACCTGCTTTTTTCCGACAATTTCTAGCAGCAATTTTGCTCTTATGGGAGTCGAACTCAGAAAGTTGTCTTTTTAATCTTATTAATAGCACTTCTTATCCGGTATTCCTGAGCCACAACTCGCCCAATGATTCTGCTTTGCTTCAGGTTGATTTGAATTCCATATTTATGTGGTGCTCTTACAATTTGTTGCATTTCAACAGAGACAAGTGTAAATCTATGACTTTTTATCGTAGAACCCCTCTTCTGATTAACTATTTATTGAATTCTTATCAACTTGAATAAGTTGAATCTTTCCATGATCTGGGTATTACCCTCGACCATAAACTTTCTTTTGGCACTCACATTGAACTTTCTCGAGGCCCAAGGATTTGTTAGGTTTTATTAAATGTTGGTCTATGGAGTTCAATGATCCCTACACGACCAAGCTTTTGTTTATATCCTAGTTCTAGTTTTTCTAGGAAATTCCTTCCGATCACCAACGCTGCGAGCAGGGGCGTAGCTGGTCATACCGACAAAATAAATTACCCCCACCGCATTTGCAAATCTGTTTAAAAGCACGTAAAAACATTATTCACAGAGTTTAAGACCGATCAAATTGAAATCAAAAAAGTTTTCCCACTAAGACCCATTTTCCGACCGATCGGTCTTATGGCAGCTATAAGATATGGTCATCCGATTTTGAACAAAGTTTGCAAATCTGTTTGAAAGAAATTAATATTATTATTGTACGAGTTTAAGGACGCAAACTTTGAAAACAAAAAAGTTTTTCCTACTAAGACCCATTTTCCGACCGATAGTTTCTATGGCAGCTATAAGATATAGTCATCCGATTTTGACAAAATTTTGCAAATCTGTTTAAAAGCACGTAAAAACATTATTCACAGAGTTTAAGACCGATCAAATTTAAAATTAAAAAAGTTTGTCCCACTAAGACCCATTTTCCGACCGATAGTTCCTATGGCAGCTATTTTGACCAAAATTTGCAAATCGGTTTGAAAGCATTAAATATTTGTATTGGCCAAGTTTGCAGACACAAGCACTGAAAACAAAAAAGTTTTTCTCACTAAGACCCATTTTCCGACCAATCGGTTCTAAGGCAACCATAAGATATAGTCATCCGATTTTGACAAACTTTTGCAAGTCTGTTTGAAAGCATGTAAAAACATTAGTCACAGAGTTTAAGACCGATCAAATTGAAATCAGAAAAGTTTTTCCCACTAAGACCCATTTTCCGACCGATAGTGCCTATGGCAGCTGTAAGATATAGTCATCCGATTTTGACCAAAATTTGTAAATCTGTTTGAAAGCAATTAATATTAATAATGTACGAATTTAAGGAGGCTAAATTTGAAAACAAAAAAGTTTTTCTCACTAAGATCCATTTTTTGACCGATGGTTCCTATGGCAGCTATAAGATATAGTAATCCGATTTTGACCAAATTTTGCAAATCTGTTTGAAAGCACATAATATTAATAACGTAGAAACAGACGGACGGACAAATCGACTATATCGACTCAGCTCGTCGCCCTGATCAAGAATATATATAGTTGATGGGGTCGTAAATGAATTTTTCTATACGTTGCAAACTTCTGCGACAAATTACAATACCCTTTGCACGGGTATAAACAAGAATTTCTGAGCGTGAATTGAATTCTGTGAGATAAATCTAAAGGGCGAACAAGAATGAAACTGTAGCGTATAAACCGTGATAAATTATTCTTCTCATTCTGAGGATCGTTCAATGGAGTCACGGGAAGCAAGGTTTCACAATACCGAGCGACTTCTACCAACTTCTTCGGCTTATGCAGTAGCCGATGTTCATTAATGAATACCTGATCATACGAAATTTTGTAAACTGTTTTATCTTTATGTCAATAAGTTATGTTTTTCATCATAACGTTTCTAAAACAAGACACGCACAACACCACAAAGGAGGCTGGTTGATTGAATAGCAATTTCATAAACTTCCAACAGTTCAATCATCAGCGATCTTTTTCCGAACTTCAATGAGTTGGCAGACGCTACTATATGCCAAAACTGACAAGACCGCTTGGGAATCCCAAGTCAGACTTGTAGCAAAAATTGTGACAAAAAGTAGCAAACGCCAAGTCACAGAAGCTTTGTACATGTGTTTGTGCATGCCCCGTAATCGGCCCTTCTGTTGTTAGTGTTTTATATATTGATCCATACAACAGCCTGGGGGTCTGAATTAATAATATCTCTTGAACAACTTAATTCCGTGGTGCCCAAAATGCTTGTCCGTGGTCATTATATCGCAGCGGTGGGCACGCCTTTGCTCCCATGGCTACGAGTGTTATTTTTCGTCAACAAGCGTTACTCACTCTTTGGAGTGAATTACAAAAACCATTTGCAGGCAGTACAGGCGCCAGCTTGGCGCACAAGCAGTGGGTAATCTTACATTATTAGGTGACGAAGTCATGTCTCGCTTCCAATCAAAGACAAAAATTGGGCTACATCGAAAACAGACTCTTTAGAGATATATAACAAGGTTTTAATTCTTAACTAAATACTAAATTCAATCCAGGATATGCTCAAAATAAGTAGGACACTTTTATCAGCATTTGAATAATCCAAATATAGGAGCAACCCAACTTTATCATCTCTACTTCTCACATTTCACCTACCCTGAGTCAATTTGAAACACAAGTCAACCGAAATAGACTGATAAAACTGAGTTTGCTTTTATTTTTTTGTCCCAGCTCAATCATTTCATTTGTACCAGTTTCAGTTACAGTTCCCCAACTCATTTCATTGGCAGCTCTTTGGCGATAAGTTGCCACACTTTGTTTTGCTTTAATTGTCAAATGTGGCCCCTTTTTATCTTTATGGCAATAATAGCAACAACAATAACAACAACAATGTCTCGGCAGACAGCTTGGCTGGCTTGAATCAACTGCCAAAGGGTGACCAGTTCCCCGCCGTTCCCGGTCTGTCCCTGGCTGAACTGTCAACTGTCAGTCAGTCAGAACGCCGTTCCCTGATCCAAGCTGGACTTGGACTTCAATATGTGACTATGTGGCACTCCGTGTGTTCTCTGTGTGTTTGCAGCATGTTACTTTGCCTGCTGATAACTGATATTTGACAACTTTTGAGGCACTGACATTGACGACGGCAGGCGGCTCAGGGTCTGGGGATAGTCCCTACTGTTGTTGGGTGTGGGACATTTAAGAAATTGGACAGCTGCTTCGGCTAGAGAGTGTAAAGAGAGAGAGAGAGAGAGATGGCGAGGCGAAAGATATATTTCATTTGGTATATCAGTTGAAAGAGGAAATTATTTTTAAACTTTTCTTATGAAAAAATTAAGAGGGAATCAAGTAAGAAAGTGATTTTGTATCTGCCAAAGTTTGTATATAACTAATACTTTTTAAGTGTGACGCCATATGTACTGTGTAAAGTACCGCACTTGGCCCTAGCGGCTAATTCTAACCAGAAGAAACATCAGAGACTCAGGGAAACAAGTGAGAACGTTGGCCTGTAACTGACAAAGCTAGTATATAACTTCTAACTTTCAAGTGTGGCGCCATAGGTACTGTGTGAAGTGATGCTGATCGACCTAGCGACTGGTTCTGCCCAGAGGAAACATCAGAGACTCGAGAAACTAGTAAGAAAGTGGGTCTGTATATGCCAAAGTTTGTATATAGCTCTTAATTTCAAAGTGTGGCGCCATATGTACTGTGTGAAGTACTGCACTTGGCCCTAGCGCCTGTTTCTAACCAGAAGAAACATCAGAGACTCAAGAAACAAGTAAAAAAGTGGGTCTGTAGCTGCCAAAGTTTGTATACAACTAATAACTTTTAAGTGTGGCGCCACACGTACTGTGTGAAGTGCTGTACATGACTCTTGCGAGTGGTTCTGCCCAGAAGAAACATCAGAGACTCGGGAAACGAGTGGGAAAGCTGGTCTGAAAGCTGTCAAAGCTTGTTAATAACTCATAATATCAAAGTGTGGCGCCATACGTACTGTGTAAAGTGCTGCACATTGCCCTAGCGACTGTTTCTACCCAGAAGAAACATCAGAGACTCGGGGAAACTAGTGAGAAAGTTGGACTGTAACTGTCAAAGCTTGTTAATAACTCATAATTTCAAAGTGTGGCGCCATATGTACTGTGTAAAGTGCTGCTCATAGTCCTATCGACTGGTTCTACCCAGAAGAAACATCAGAGACTCAAGAAACAAGTAAGAAAGTGCGACTGTAGTTGTCAAATTTTGTATATAACTAATAACTATTAAGTGTGGCGCCATACGTACTGTGTGAAGTGCTGCACATGACTCTTGCCCATGATTCTGCCCAGAAAAAAAACATCAGAGGTTCGGGAAATAAGTAAAAAAGTATTATTTGATTTGCTCGACTTTCGTTCAGCTAATCGTAGCAAAACTTTACTTAGGAATTTTGTGTACTACACTAGAGGCTTAGGTTCTGGGTACTCAGTACCTTAACTGATCTTACCACCTGTTCTTCTTGCAAAACCAAAACGATTTCTCTAATGACTTTTTGAGCTCCACCCGGTTATGGCTTCACGCCCAGTAAGCACTTGTACAAAAACGAATTTGTGTATACCGTGAAGTATTTCAATAAACCCCATTTTTTTGCGCTACATGATTATTTCAATAACAAGCTCTCATTTTTTTTTTTTTGTTTTTTTTTCCTTTAACCACTCGCCTTCCGGTAATGATTATGACCAAAAGCCCCATGTAATATGAGTAAAGGCAGCACAAAAAAAACAAAAAAAAAACACTTTATTGAAATGAGTCTCGATCGAAATGTGGTCTAAATGAACTCGTTTTCAATGAAGGATGAGAATCCGAAACATGCAATTTGTCGGAAACTTTGATACCCGCCGCTTTCAACAGCTTTATGAGGTGGTCGAGATTGTGCCAAAAAAAAAACAACCCAATGGGTAATTACAAGTAAAAGAGAAGAGAAGGCACTTGACTGCCGTTTAAGTTGATGAATATGAATTGAAAGCTTTGTTGCAACTTCCTTGGAAAGTTTTCTAATTATAATGAGCTCACTCTCTCTCTTTCGTACCAGGGCCAAAAAGTCAACCTAATTATTAATAAGCGCCAACATGGTTGTCATTGTCAGCTGATGTGGGGGCACACCCTCCTCCTACTCCTCCGCTGCTCCCCTCCCCTCCTCAACAGCCTGTCATCATTTTAATGCGAACTCGTTATTTTATTTATCATCAACATCATTTCAAGCTTCAGCGCTGACAAGCAGACAGTAGCCGTGCGCCGTGTGGTAGACAGAGTGCAATAGCTGCAACTGTTGCTATTGCTTAGGACCGGAAGGGGGCGGTGGGGGCTGGGCAATAGGGAGTATACGGCGCAGATAAAAGCCTTTCCATGTCGCTTCAAATTTAAGTTTTCAATTAAAAAAGACATAAAGTGTACAAGTCAATGTCTATGCGTGTGTGTGTGTGCGTTTGTGTGAGCGGAGACTTCTGTAGAAGGTAGAACAAATATTGTTAAGTAGAGTTTGACTTTGACACAAACGTCATAACTGTTTAAATGTCGCGGTAAACTGATGTGGATGAAGGTAAGCAAGAGAAAGAAGAGAGATAACCAAAAAAACGTAGAATTTTAAATTGAGTTTCAGGAGACTTTATACTTTACTTTAAACATGGGTTCGCGATTTTAAAAGTAGAATAAGTCCTCCGGCACAGGTTTCTGATATGGACAACTCTAAGCAACGCTTGGAATTTGTGTGAGTGTGCAGCAAACAGCACCTAAATTGTTTACTATAACAATCATATTTGATTTTATTATGTCCTTTTTGTATTAAAATAAAAATATATTTAAACACCAAATTTCCGTTGAACCTTTTATATGAATCATCCACGGAATTCGAACTTGAGAATTACAAGTGATCTCATGTTTTTAGGCAGATGGTAGATTCAATTCAATACAAGTTATAGCCTAAGAAGTTGTGCCACCAAAGCGTTCAATGGCAAATTGAATTTAATTCGTTAATTTTCAGAGCCTAATTGGTGGTGGGTCTCTTTAGATATTCCTGCTCTGAATTCAGCACAAATTGATTGGTATGAAAATTTATTTAACACAAAAAACAATTTTTTAAAATTTTTATCAGAGCTCCCAAAAAGTGTTCCCTTTTCACACGCTGTCAGAAAAAATATAGATTTTCTCAGACACTTTGAAAAAGTGAAACGAAATGATATCTCAACTCTGACTATTCACAGCGTGCTCTTTGCTCAATCAATGAGAGTTTTATTTCGGCTGCTTTGTTCATGTGTTTTCATGAGACACTTTGCTGGGCGGAATTTGTCGAAAGTGTCTTTTAAGCATGTGTGTGTCCACAGTTAACTATAAGTGTGTGTGCATGTTTGTGTGCTTCTTGGTTGATTGTTCTCTATAAAGTGCAAAGGTCGTCAATTATGAGTCGTCAAATAAATAATTAAGTGAATTTTTCTTTTTTTTAATTTGACAATACCTTAAGTCAATCGCTATGCAGCGTATGTGGTATAAATTACAAATTTGATGCGGCATTTTACGGCTAAACATCTGGAAGAACTCGAATCATTTAATGAGGTCAACGAGAACA